>JAJMDW010000180.1:54722-131102 GCA_030573755.1 Starmera amethionina
AAAAAAAAAAAAAAAAAAAAAAAAAAAAAAAAAAAAAAGAAAGAAAGATAGAAAGAAAGATGTTTTTGAGCAGGAGAAATGTGCGATGGTGTTCTAATCAACGAGGTGGTTCGAATGCTGGTTTTCCCGTGTTGAACGGAGCACAAAGAAGCGAGCTGCGTGCTCAAAAACTGGTGAAGCCAAATCGTTATTTGCCTTTAACTTTGCCCCAAAATCCAGATCCAACACTATTTGAGCAGCTGGTGAAAAACTCCACAAATGCGAGCAAGTCTGGCAAGAGCAGTTTGAGTGTTTCACCTCGTCTTTCAGTGACTAGACTACTAACTCAGCAATGGTGCCAGTTACAATACGTTTACCAAATTTATTCTGGGAAACCTGTTAAAAAAACAGCTGTTATGAAAAGAGGTGTCAAGACACATAAGAAATTGGAGTTGAAGACACATCCGGTTCAAAATGATGAGTTCATATTCCCAGGTTTTAAGATGACTAGAATTGATTATGAGGCTGAGAGTATAGTGAAACGGATCAGTCGATTGATACAGTTGTTTCAAACTAAGCATGCCAGGGAAATTGAAGTCCATGGGTTTTTAAGTGGAAAGAACGGATTAGGGGCAAGAAATGGAGATGGAATTGAAGATCTTGATGAATTTATAGATCCAAAAGATTTTTTGATAACAGGAATAATTGATAGATTATCAATATCAAAACCGATTTTATCAATACAAGAAGCTGAATTACCATTTGCAACAATTTTACAACTATTAAAAACAAGAATTAATCACGATAATAATAATTTGATATTAACAATTAGTGATATTAAGACAAAGGCAACTACAAATATTGAGAATTTAGAAAGTTATTCTAAATATAATAAATTACAAGTTGCCACTTATAAAAATTTATTAATTAATTCTAGTGTATCAAAAAATCTTTTTTTCTTACAAAATTATCATTATGAAATAATTAAAAGAAAACAGATTGATATAAATGGAACAATTTCACCAGAATTTGCAATTAATTTATTATCTAAAAATCCATTTTTAATTCAAGAATTTGAAAAACTGGCTTTAAATATTGATATTGATATTAAATATTATGAATGGAATTTTACAAAATATGATAATTTAAATGTTATATCTGAGTCTTTCCCCAATTTTTTGAAAAAATGGAATAAACCATTAACTTTAAAATTTTTAATTGATCTTTATATTGAATTATTACAAATTATTTCACCATTGATATTGGAAAGTAAAACTTTGCTAGAATTTTATAATAAAAATGAAAAATTTTATGAAATTGAATTTAATTATAATAAACTTCAGATATTAGAAAACTATTCATACAATTTAAGATTATGGAATAATGAGTTATTATCAGATGAAACATTACAATATAATAATAATCCTTTTGCTTGTGGAAACTGTGATTTCAAGAATCAATGTTCTGTTGCTAATTTGGGGAAAATTTAATCATATTCAAAAAAAAAAAAAAAAAAATGTATAAGCTTGTTAATGTTTATGTAAATAATATTTTGCCATTTCATAAGCTGTCCAGCAGATGGCAGTACTTGGGATGTTATAAACAATTCTTGGTTTCAACCCATTCCAAAAACCGTTGATTCCTAATTCTTTATAAATCAATCTTGTTGCATTGAAGAAATTATCAACTTTTATAAACTTATTATTCAACTGTTGGATTTGTAACACTGTTTTAATACAATCCAATGGTGTTGTTATTGCTGCAGCTAATCCTCCTGCAATACCACCTGAAATGCAATGTTTTAAAGGATCATAATTATTTTGAGGATTTAAAATTTTGATTAAACTTTCATAAGCAACAAAATTTATCATTGTAAATGGAATTGTCATTGAAATTGTAGTAGGATAACTTTTGAAAAAAGCAGAAACACCTTCTTTCTTATAAATGATTTTAGTTATATGTAACATATTTATAGAACTATGTTGATTTATTTGTAAACGTTGTTTAATAACATCGAATGGATTCATTATGGCTTCTGATATCAAAGTTGCTGTACAAGCAGCAATACCGATTTCTAAAGGATTGTGATTGGTTATATAATTTTCATCATTCTCATTAATTAATTTCAGTTTCAAAAATTCATAAGAACCAAAATAAATAATGTGTGATGGACCAGCACCTAACCCTACAGAAGTAACACCTCTCCATAATGAAGAAGCTCCTTCTTTCTTCGATATTTGAATGATTGATTGTATCAATGCATGTGATTGTAAAGTGTTTGACTGGATTCTTGTTTTGATTGAATCTATGGGGAACATTACAGTATGTTCCAAAATCCCTGCAAATCCTCCTGATAATGCTTGTAAAAACAGATTTGAAGTAGGAATGGATTCATAATCGTAATCTACTTCGTTGAGAAGTGTCTCTGACATGCTAACCTTAGATTCTTAAGTGTGGTAAAGATATTGCACTCCAGAGTCCAGAGTCCATATTGATCATCAATGAAAAAAAAAAAAAAATGGAAAAAAAAAATGGGTGTTTTATCTAATTAAAAGCATCTGCCATCCGGATGGTAAAGTTCCAAATTTACCATGTATTCAAATCAAAATCTTCATCAGAACTAGAAACCATGAAATTCTGGGTGTCCCAATTGTTACCATTGCTTTCAGTGTTGAAATTTACAGAACGCAAAGTATGTGAATTTCTTGAGCTTGTTGCATTGGAGGATGGAACAGTTAGAGGTTCTACTTCCGTACTTGCTCTGTGACTTTGTCTCATTCTGTGTCTTCTTCTTCTTCTTCTTCTTCTTGTTATTGCTGCTTCAAAATCCATTGGTGCTTCTGGTAAATCAACTGGTTCATTGACGTTGAAACTAATATTTCTGTAAGAATGAATATGAGAAAAAGAGGATAATCCGTGTGGTGGAGGAGAAGGAGATGCGTTCACTAGACTTGCCGAGTGGAACGATCTGGTTCTGGCATCTATCAAATCATCTTCTTGGTTGGTTCTTTCAAAAGATGTTTCTACCATTGTATGTTGATCTCTTGTAGAAGAAGAAGAAGGACTTTCAATTACATGGAACAGGTTCAAGTTGGAAACAGAGTGGTGTGGATGGAAAGTGAAATTGTAGCGTTCTGACAATGTGTCTCTCAGCATCTGGGCCCGCTCTTCTAGTTCTTGCAGTGACTGTGGGTAAGTATTGTAGTCATAATTTAAGTTTAAATTATCATCAATAAGACTGTTGTTGTTGTTGTTGTGAAAGGTGTCTGAGCCATTGGAAGTGCTGGTTGGATGTCTTCTAAAGATGTGATTGGATCTGTGGAGGCTAGAAGGCTGGCTTGCAACGGGTAGTCTGCTTCTCAGTCTGGGTCTATTGATGGTGGCACCAAATCGTCTTGGAACATCGATGTTGATGTTGCTGGCTGTTGCTGCATCCCGAGGGTCTCTGATACGCACTTTCTTGCACCTACGTGGTACTTTGCTGTCTGTGACTCTGTCGATGGAAAGCCCCATTGTGGTTCTTCTTTTCCTTTTCAATGCTGAAGGCAATTTGCAATAAATTACAATTGTATAAATTGCCAATAAATTCACAAAATTCAAAAATTCAGAAATTTTGAAATTTTGAAAAGTAATTGCTTAGTCAACTGATTAGTAATTTATTGGTAATTAAATTAGATTATGTAATAAATTATTTATCTAATTACATAATAATATTTATTTTTCCTACATCCAAACACCACAATCTTCCACTATAAAAATTTTTTTTCTCTTCAATTGCAAATTTAACTTTTTTTTCCCAATCTTTGATACGAAAATAAAACTTCAGTCCTCTATTCACTGTGCCGCTGTTTCTTCTATCGGCTGGCAGAGGGGAAAAGAGCGACGAGAGCAACTTCTTTTTTTCCCACGAACGATCTCATACTGGCGGCACTTTTTTTTTTTTTTACTTTTAAAAAAATTTATCAATGTGTCTTTTGGTAACTGCGTTTTTGGTACATCTTTTATTAATTTATTTAATTTATTATTCATTATATAGTTGTAAAATCAATATTTCAACGACACTTTCACAATATATGTTGTTAAAAATGGTAAACTAACAACCAATATAATATATTCCATAATATAACTTAATGCCAAATAATCCATTTGAGGATGATGTTGATTATCCAATGGAGTATAAAAAGCTGTTAAATAAATTAATGAGGTTGCATTTGGTAATCCCCAAACTAACATGCTAATAAATAATAACATATTATCATTTTCAAACCATCCATAAATCTTTAATCTATCAACAAATGCAACTCCAATTATCGGTAAAATTATTAATCTAAGAACTGATAATCCTAATGGAGCTTTCCAAAATCCATCAGCCATTTCATTAACTCTTAATCTTGATAATGTACCACCTAATAATAATAGCCCTAATGGAACACATGCATTACTTAAATATCCAACAAAATCCATTATGAATGATAATGGAGGTTGACCATCTGGTGCTGGATGTATATGTGCTTGGTTGCTAACAACAAAAAGTGCTTGTACCCATGGAATCATTGCCACTGTTATACTAACAATAACTGATATTGACATTGGTCTTGTTAAATTATTGGCAAAAAAAAATATTCCTGCAATTAATGGATTTTTCTTTTTCAATATTTCAATCTTACTTTTCGTTTTATTTAATGATGTTGATTGATTTGTTTTGAATGTGGTTAAATCAGTAAAATCTCCTGGTCCTACTATAACATCTTCATTATTTAATTCATCAGCTCTTGAATATTCATGGATAATATTTTCCATATTTTGTGATTGAATTTTTCTTAATTGAATATTTGACATATTCGATTGCGAGTGTTGTGAAAATTGAGATGTATTTGTTCCAATGTTATGAATCAAAGGAATTGGATGTAAAGTTGTTGAATGTCTTGATGATTCTAGTTCTGAATCAATAGATTCTGAATCCAAATCTTCTTCTTCTTCTTCTTCTTGTTGTTGTTGTTGATTTTCAATCTGAGATGCAGATGTAGTACTGGCAGTATCAGTAGTTATTTTAGGTATATTTTGTTTCTCTAAATCTTGTAAATTTGAATTTTTTTCGATTTCAAAATCATAACCAATTAGTTTGAAAGCACCAAAATTGAATTGAACACAAGCTTGAATAGCTGTATATATGCATATATAAGCAATACCTTTATTTGCTTCAACATCAGTGAAAACAACTCCAGAACTTGCTAAAGTTTGAATATAAGCAATTGGTAAATCACTGATATTTGGTAATAATCCAACACAAAAGCATCCACCCCTCCAAAATTTAGGTGCTTTAGTGGCAAAATAAATGATCATTGCACCAACAGCACCAATCAAATAGAAAACAACTGCAATGAAAACAATTATTCCAATTTGTTTTATATCAGAATTATTTATATTACTAACAACTTTATCAAACATCAAACACGGCAGAATCAAAGATATAACAATATCACTCAAGTTTCTAGCAGTTTCAACAGTAAGAACGTTTTTACGACCCATATAAAACCCACAACCAATAATAAAATAAATCTTGAAAATCGGACGAACAGCCATATAAATCACTGAACCAAGTTGTATCATTTCTTCTTTCTTCTTCTTCTATCGTGTTCTATGAACTGTTGTTGTCTTTTGTCGTTTGAGTTTAGTTATAAGCTGTAAATCACCAGTTTACCTGTATTTATCAATTTCTTTATCGTAAAACAAAAAAAAAACAAAAAAAAAAAAATTTCCAAAATCTCAGAATTTGAATGTGACGATAAAAGAGATCGATAAATAAATAAATCGACAAGTTGATTAATTAACGTCTAAGAAAATGAAGCTGTTTCCATCCGTATTTACAACAATTTATTATCAAACTTTAATAATTATTAGAGTAGTCTATATTCATTCAAAAATCTATTTATTAAAATGCACTAGTTATAACTTATAAACCAGTATTAGTTAATTGAGATTGAATACTTTTTTTAAAATTATTCAATTCTAATGAGTTTTTGAATCTAATTAAAAAAATTCTATTAATTTTTAAATCCAATCCATTCATTTGAAATTTTAAATCATTAATTTTAAATTTATAATGATTAAAAATTAAATTATTATTTGTAATAATGAAAATGGTTTTATTAAAATCACTCCATTTATTTATTTGCCATTGACTTAAATTTAAAACTAATTGTGGGATTTCATCATTTAAACCATATTGAATTGAAACTTTATTCATTGAATTTATTTCTTTATTAACATATTTTTGTTGAGTTTGTTCCAATAAATCATTTAATTCTTCAATTGTTGAATCTTCTATTGAAATAGAAGAAGTAGTATCAATAGAGTTTCCAGATAAAATACTTTCATCAAATGAATCATCAGAAGATGATCTTGAAATAGTAACTTGTTTATCTTGTTGTTTTTTCTTAAAAATATTGAAATTTATCAAAGATTTTTTTCTTTTATTAATTAATTTTAAATGAGTAGGTTTTGAATTTGAGAAATCTATAAAATTTGGTTTTTTTTCAATTTCAAGAGGTTGAGATTGTAATAATAAATTGTTGATTTCATCAATTAATTGATTATCCAAATCATCATTATTTCCATCATTTTGATGATTAAAAGAATCCAAAGAATTTAATGAATCATGTTTATTAACAATTAATTGATTTGATTTTTCTAAATTTTCAAATTTTAAATCTAAACCAATATTATTATTTTTTAAATCTAATAGTTTATTAAAAGAATTTTTAAAATTAATTGAATTAAAATCATTAATTTTATTCAAATCATTAAACAGTTGATTTATTGTTGAAACATCATCATTGATAGTTGAGAAAATTAAGATTTCTAATCCATCAATTAATAATTCAATTGAATTATTTGATGAGTTTAAATTAATATTAAAATTATCTGAAAGTTTTAAAATTTTAAAAATAAGATTAATTTGCATTAAATCATGATCAATTGAACAAATAGCAAATTTATAATTTGTTATATCATCATCATTATCATCATCATCATAAGGAGTATTGATAGGATCAAGTTTATAAATTTCAATATTATTTAATTCAATATCATGATTATAAATGATTTTCAAATTTGTATAAGTTTGAACAATTTTTTTCAATGAAAATTTATCTGTTATAATATGATTCAATTTAAAATCCAAAACTTTATTGAAATTCAATGAATAAGAATTTAATTTAAAGATTTCAATTGAATAATCAATTAATTTATTATAAAGTGGGTCATTTAATCTGATTAAGTAAATCAAAGGGGTTTTTTTCAATTCAATTAAAGATCTTGTGTCATTATGGAAGTTCAAAGATTGGAAATATTTGAGGTATGAAGAAGATATCCAATCAGTTGAATCATATTTTAAATGATTAGAAACAATTTCATTGATTATGGAAATAGTTTTAGTTTCGTTTGGGATGATTTTGCATAAAGTGTTTAGTTGTTGGAAATACTGGTCCATCTGAATCTCGTTGTTCATCTTCTGTTTTGATTTACTCTTATCAAGTTGGAAATTTTATTTTATTTTATTTTATTTTATTTTATTTTATTTTATTTTATTTTATTTTATTTTATTTTATTTTATTTTATTTATTATAAAAACGCGACGCGTCTTGGTTTGTCATTGCTTAGGTAAGAATTTTATTTACTGTATTATATAATTAAGTTATTTAATAATTGAATATAAAAATGAAGCACAGAGTAGAAGAAGAAGACTGTTTGTTTATTTATTTGATTATTTAACTATATTTCAATTAATTAATTAATTAATTGAAAAAAAAAAAAAATGAAAAAAAGAATCAAAATTTCAAGCTTTTGAATCAATAAATGATTTGATATTATTTAAATTTGTTTTCCAATCCAATAAATTTTGTTTAACAATTGATAAATCAGAAGATTGAATATCATCAATAACATCAACTTTGATGATTTTAAAAACTTGATTAATTTGATCGATTTTTCCCATGATTTTACCAGTTTGAATTAATTCAATTAAAAATTGTTCAATTTTATTGATATCAATTTGTAAAAAAGAAGAGATTTCTTCAAATTTTAAATCTTTATTATTGTTTGAACTAGATGCAAATCTTAAGAAATTCAAATATTTTGATTTTAATTTCAAAATTTCAAAATTTAATGATTGAATTGTAATTTGAGATTGATCATTAATTTGAGTTGATTGATAAAATTCAATGAATTTTAATAAATCATGTGAGATTTTATTTTGGAACTTCAATAAAGGAGACAAATCAATGATTTTGATGTTATTAATAACATTGATTGTAAATTCATTTAAATCTAAAGTTGATGAAGTGGACTTTTGTAACAATGATATGGCTTGAATAGGGAATTTAGAATAAATTGCATTTGAATAAACGGACAAGACTTTGTCGTTGTCGATAAATTGCGATTCAATGATTGGGGATAATGATAATAAAGAATCAAACAAGTTCAAGTCTCTAGTTATTTCCACAATTTGTAAAATCAAATAATTTTTGAAATTTGAAGACGAGTCTTGTAAATTAAAAATATTTGATAAGATTGAGACGATTGCAGTTAATTTAGCTGATTTTTTCTTGTTTTGTAGAGTTGAATCCCCTTCAATTGAAACCGAATTTGCTGAAATCAAAGAGGAGATGAATTCTTGTAAAAGTTGTTCTGCTGAGTTTGAGAAAGTGAGGATGTAGATTGCCAAATTAGCCAACGGCTCGTATTCTCTTTCTGGGACCAAGTGGTAGTAATTAGCAGAGTCAGCTATCAAATTGTAGATATCTTGATGAACAACATCTTCTTCTTCTTCTTCTTCTTCTTCTTCTTCCATATCTTCTGGTTTTGAAGGTAAATAAGAGGCAAATTTTTCTGCTGGAAAAGCGTCTTTTGCGTGTGTTTGCAACACAGCAGCGTACTCTGCAACAGAGTCGGCCAAAGAACCGTCAACAACGATGTGGGCAGGCATTTTTTTAGTTTTTTTTCTGTTGTTCAATAATTCAAAGAGAGTGAAAAAAAAAAAAAATTTTTTTTTTTCCTCTTCTTCTTCTTCTATTATCTACTAGAATATCTACATAGAATAGAACACTACAACAAGACAACAACGAGACAACTACAAGACAATGATAGCTAACTACACCTCTCCATCCACTTCAAAACAGTTCTCGATCAGCAGCAGCAGCAGCACCAAACACACGACAAATGGCTCCACAACAGGTCCTTCTTCTGCCAGTTTGGCTGCTGTGGATAGAGACACGCCTTCTCCTGCTGCAGACACTCCACTGGGGACACTCAGAGCTCACATCACCACCCTCCAGGACGAGATCAACTGCTTTCTCACACAACAAATGTCTGCCACTTCTGCTGTAATAATGGAAAGAAAAGAAGAAGAGATGGAGAGGAAGCTGCTGGATGGGGATGACGAGTGATTTTCTTTTGTGTTTGTAGTTTAATTTAATTTCTATTCTTCATTGCTTAACACTGTTTATCTCAATGTATCACTGTATTGTATAATAATAATAATAATAAATTTAATAATAATTTCAAAAATAATTTCAATATTTGAATTAAATTTAAACAAAAACACTCGAAAAGAACCCACTCAAAAAAAGAATGCAGCTCAGCTACAACAACAAGTTCAGACCGAAGACTCCCTCGATGCTCTCGCACAACGCTAAAAAATTGGGGCTTGCTGCTGCTTCAATAGCTGTTTTTTTTGTCATCCTGTCCTCATTCACTGGTTCCTCAACCAAAAAACTCTCGTCTTCAACTTCCTCTTCTTCCAAAACTATCCCATACCACGGTTTCTGGGACAAGGACATTCCTACCACAGACAACTATATCTACCCTCAAGTCGAGGACGCTCCTTTCCTAAGAGAACTAACAATCGACGGTGTTTTCCAAGTCAAAACTGATGCTGTTACTCAACAAAAAATTTATCAACCTATTTTACAAATTGATCTTGATAATCTAAACTCTTTAAATCCAAATGATGAAGATTTGAAAAACATTAATAAAATTAAATCAAATTTCATTTCAACTCCAAAATTACAAAATATTCAATCATCTCCAGATGTTGTTATTGTTACTGGTTTGGATTTCGAAAATTATGAACAATCTTATTTAAATAAAATCTTGGAAAATAGATTGAATTATGCTAGAAACCATAATAATTACGCCGTTTATATCCAGTGGATCCAACAATTTGTTCCCATGTTTGCAAATAATCAATTCCATACCCAAAAATCTTGGGCTAAATTATTTTTATTAAGAAGTGCAATGTATGCTTTCCCTAATGCAAAATATTTTTGGTATTTAGATGAAAACTCATTAATCATGAAATATGATGTTGATTTATTAAATCATTTATTAAAACCAGAAGTTTTAGATTCTTTATTACAAAAAGATCAACCAATTATCCCACCAAATGGAATCATCCATACTTTTAAAAATTTGGATCCTCAACAAATTAATTTAATCATAACTCAATCAAATACTAATATTAACTGTGATTCTTTTTTCTTGAAAAACACATTAAATTCTAAAATCTTGTTGGAATTTTGGTATGGGAATTTATTTAGATCTTATCATAATTTCCCTCAATTTGAAGAAAGTGCTTTACAACATATTTTACAATGGCATCCTACATTTCTGGCTCATACTGGTATCATTCCTCAAAAAACCATTGCATCTCATTCAGGAATTACAAGTGATGGTTTATTGGATGAAAGTTTCCCTGATTTTTTGAAATATCAAGATGGTGATTTTGTTGTTAATTTAAGAGAATGTAAATTTAAAAAAAATTGTGAAAAGGGTATCAATAAGTTTTATGAATTAATTAAATAGATAATTTCATTCTTTCTCATCCATGATATTCTAATAATAAAATAAAATAAAATAAAATAAAATATGTACATATGTAACATATCGCTTTTTCCTTCACTTAACAATTGTGACAATTTTTTTTTGCTTTTTTTTTTTAATATGTATAAGATTTGATATTCAATATGAATCTTAAGTGATAAAAAAAGCGAATTTACAAATAAACTGGAAACTATATAAATCTTCTTCTTCTTCTTCTTCTCTTCTTCTGCTTTAACTTTCTACTTCCACACACAAAAATTAAAACCAAAGAATGAACCACCATTTACCAAATAACACAACTTTAATCTTAGCTCCATTCTCTGGAGGTCAAGGGAAATCTGGCGTGGAATTAGGTCCTCAGCACTTACTTCAACATGGCATCCAGTCTCAAATCGAACAACTAGGTTACAAAACATCCATCTCAGAACCTTTAGCAAACACCGATTTTGAATCACGTAAAAAATCAGATACAAATGATATCCATAACAATTGTAAAAGACCAGCAATTGTTAGTGAAGCCACTGAAAAAATATATCATGCTGTTAAAACTGCTATCAACAATGATACCATTCCAGTCACACTCGGTGGTGATCATTCTATTGCCATTGGAACTGTCATGGGCTCTTTTGCTAGATTTCCAAATGCTGGTTTACTTTGGATAGATGCTCATGCTGATATTAATACCCCATCAACCACAGAATCTGGGAACTTACATGGTTGTCCTGTTGCTTTTCTAATGGGTTTAGATTCACAAAATTTTCCTCCTCAATTCAAATCTTGGTTACCTGAAACTCCTGTTTTAAAACCTAATAAAATTGCTTATATTGGTTTAAGAGATGTTGATGCTGGTGAAAAAAAAATTCTTAAAGATCATGGTATAACTGCTTTCTCAATGTATCATATTGATCGTTTTGGTATCAATAAAGTGGTTGAAATGGCCATTGAGACAATCTCTCAAGGTGATCCAAAAACTCCAATTCATTTGTCTTATGATGTCGATGCTATTGATCCATTGTTCGTTCCGGCTACTGGTACACCAGTTAGAGGTGGATTGACTCTAAGAGAAGGTTTATTTGTCGCTGAAAGAGTCGCTGAAACTGGCAATTTGATTGCTTTGGATGTTGTCGAATGTAACCCATTATTAGCTGCTCATGATGCTCATGTGGTTGATACTATCACTACTGGTTGTGCTATTACAAGATGTGCTCTAGGTGAAACTTTGTTATAACTTGCGCTTTCTATATATATATCTAAAATAGACTTTAACTTAAAATACTATTCCAACCCACGTAATTCTTTACCAACTGCTAAAACATTATCAACAATAACTGCATCAACCCCGGCACCCATTTGTAATTTAACATTACTTGGATCATTATTACCAACCCCATACGTAAAACAAACTAATGCACTGGTCTTAATAACTTGAATTAATCTAGGACATTTGATTAATGGTTCACATGCACTAACTAATCCTAATAAATTCCATTTTTTAGCAAACTTAATGGCATTTTTCAATGAATTTGTACGAATATCTGGCATATAACTTGTACCACTCTCTGTTAAAAATAAAATTGGAATAGAAGGTTGTTTTAATGATAACATTAAACAAACTTCTGGATGGAAAGAGGAAAAAATTATATCTCGTTGTTTACCTTCATCAAAAACAACTTTCAAAACTGTATCAACCCAATAATTTAAATCAATAGAAATCTCTCCTAATTCTTCAACTTGACTCTCATAAAGTAATGGATACTTACATTCAATATTAAAACCAACATTTTCAGGAATTTTCTTGAAAAGCTCTCTAAGGGTAACAAAACTTGATGCTATTGAATTACCTCTTGAATTACCTTTAAAACCTAATGATTTGAAAGTTTTAGTTAATTTCATCTTCTCTAAATGTTCTTCACTATGGAAATCTTTGGTTTTCAGGTCATGATATGACGCTGATCTTGGTCGAACTTTATTCTCTCCACCATTATTATAACTATTTTTACCATCTTCTTCAATTATCTTATCTTTCTTTTTCTTACCATCATTATCAACATTCAAATTCAAAAATTGTTCACTTGTTAATTCATGCATTGCAATATCAATCCCTGTCTCAGCAACCGAAAAATCATGATAAACAACTGGAACATGATCTTTTGTTAGTTGAACATCAAATTCAACATATGATGCACCTAATGATGCTGCTGCTATAAATGATTCAACGGTATTTTCTCCCAACTGTAAAGAATTTCTGGAATTATTATTCTTACCTAGTCCTCTATGTCCAATAACTCTTGTTGAAACCAAAGATTTCCAATATGTTTCTCTTCTATTTAAATTTATATTTGAATGATTAAATGGTTTAACTATCAAAATTTCAATGTTTAAATTCCCTAAATATTCTAAACTTTCATTTTCAATTATTGGAATCTTAATATTTTTATGTAATGAACTTCTCTTGTCTCCAACTTGTGTATAAATATTATTCAATAAAACAACACCTCTTCCCAATATTCTCTTGTTTTCAATTGATCCATATGTTGGAATTATATCAAATAATAATATTTCTTCATATGGATTCTTACTTTCAATAGAAATTGGTTCAATCTCATCAATTGGTAAATCAATAACAATAGGTTCTTCAGTTACTCCTTCCCCTAACTCATTACCATCACGTGTGCTCAATTGCTTCTTAGATATAACTAATGATAATGCTGTATCTAGTTCAGTTGTATGAAATTTTGAAATAGGTACCCTATTCAATTCAATTGCTGGAACATCTCCTCTTCTTAAATCATTCGAGCCTAAAGTAATTAAAATTAATGATTCATTAACTAAAAATTTATGACCAAATGATTTGATTGCTTGTTTTGGTAAGCTTGGTGATGGTGATCTTTTAATTGATTTTAAAATTTCTTCTTTATTACTATTACCATTACTATTACCATTATCAAATGAACTTGTTGAACTATTTGAACCTGATGAATTCTTATAAATCAAATAATCTGAATTGGTTGGTTTTAAGATATCAGCAATTTCTAAAAACCCTCTAAAACATGCATGTTCCATTGGTGTCCATCCACTTTCATCAACTTTATTAAAATCTGCTCCAGATTCTTTTAATAATAAAACAATTTCTTTGAAACCTTCCACAGCAGAAATGAAAATTGGAGTCCATTTAAATGAATTTTCTTCAATTTCCGTATTTGAGTTATTTGCTAATAAGAACTTAACTGTATCAATATAATTTAATTTACAGGATAAATATAAAGCAGTTTCATTTGTCTCTGGATCTTTAAAGTTAATATCAATTCCTTTACATTCTAATAATTTTTTTAAAATTTCTGGAGAATTTAATCTTGTTGCTAATAAAATTAAATTGCAACATTTCAGTGATTTATCACAACTATTGATTAGCACTTCTACCGTTCTTGGGTGTGACCCCAAAATTGCTAAATGTAGTGGTGATAATAATTCACCATCACTCCAATGATTTAAATCATCAATTGATATAGTGGAATCCCATTCTCCCCAAGTTTTCAAGAAATCAATCATAATGATGGTGATTTCTCTTAACCCATATTGAGCCGCATAATGTAAAGGAGTCCTTTTATAATTATCTTTTTGTAACAATCCAGATCTTAGGTGAGGTGGTAAATTTTGTAAAATAAATAATAAAGAAAATGGTGAATCATTAGAATTTATCCCATCTGATCCAAATGCTCCAATCAATCTAGTTGTACTTTCCGGTGCAGTTGCCGGTGTTAGATTAAAGTAATTATCTTGTCTTAAGACTGTTAAATTTGTATAATTTAAATCACCTTCAATTTGTTTTCCTAATGAAATTACATGATGATGGAAAAAATTACGACCACTAATATCTGATGGATCACTTAAACTTGGTAAAATTTTCAATAATTTGGAAATTGATTTTGTTGATTTCAATAAAGCTGCTTTGTTCAAGATTGAAATCAATAATTTATTTGGAATCATAACAATTGATGAATATTCTGCAATTAACTGATTAAATAATCCTTCATCATCATCTTTTTCAATGAATTTAACAAATTTTTCAGAACTTATTTTATGAGTATGAAGTTTTTCTTTAGAATCACTCTTAATAATATGAGGTGATAATTTGTTTAAATATTCATTGATAGTTGATAAGTTTTTGGAAATTTCAAATTCATTAGCAAACGCTAATGGAAAAACTCTTGATGCGAGATAAATAGTTTGTTGACTTGTACCAATTTTTTTATCTAGTTTTTTCAAGATTTTGATAAAAGCTCTTTTATTCAATTCACCAAACCATTTTAAATTTCTAAAATTTGACCTCAATTCAACTAAGACTCCAATGATTTCCTCAATTTCTTCAACATTCAATTCTTTAATATATCCATTAAAAGAATTAATGATTGATGAAATCTTTTTCAATCTTCTATCATATTCAGAATATTGTTTATTATAAAAGTCATCAACTTTCTCAATATTTCTATCTAAAATGAAAAAAAAATTAGATAGTGAGTTCAACACTTTATCATTGTTCAGTGATTCTGATAACGATATTTTCTCATCATTGACCAATTCTTCCTGAGTTTTGGTGATTTCTTTGATTTGTTTTTTTAAATCTTTATAATTTGTGTAATAATGGCTGTGAAAAAAAAAAAAATGTTGTTATTGAGAGATTTTTCACAATTCTATCATTAGACAACATACCTCCATTCTGGGACTTGATGGCTGGTGATTCTTTATTGAAAAAAAAAAGGTTATTATCAATAAACTATTGAAGAAACTTTTTAAGTTTACTCACGTTTTCCCAAATTTCATCTTGTTTCAAAAATGTCTTTTCCCGCTCTTGAAAACACAACAAATCCTGGAAACCTCCCAGCAATGTTCTTGGTTCCTAGTGCCAAAGCAAAACACTAGAAAATTTGGTGGCAAATTTACTTTTATAATCAAAATTTAAAAATAAAAATTAATTTAAAAATCTCGGAAAACGTGACACTTCAACTGCGTCAACTTTTAAATTGAATGTTAATGAAGGGCTACAAACAAAATTATCAGTTGAAAAAGCCCTATAATTCTTCTATAAACGCACAACCCACTCTTCGCTTTCATGAATCATTAATTCTGGTCTTTCCAGCTTTCAAAAACTCAATAATTTGGACATAATCCATCTGATTTCACCAATTTGTACATCTGAATAAGTTAGTATGTGTTGTAAAATTAGTATTGAAAACATTGAAGAACTCACATCTTGAACACTTAGGCTGATAAATTGACGTACTTCTAAAGTCAACCAGACTTTAAACATGGCCAATTTATCACCGCTGTCTGCAATCAAACCACGATCTTCTAATCCTAATTGTCTTAAAATTGGAAGTGAACTAGAAAAGTATTGTTAATACTTTCTCAATTCCACATAATTGTTGTAGGCTCTCAATATATGATGATGATGGAAAAAAAAAAAAAAACTTGGAACAATCAAATATCAGGAATTCCTTCAACAATACCAAAATATACAAACCTTGCAAATAAATCCAAATCTGGATCCAATTGTCTACCTAAACCTTCTAACAATAATATTGCCACAACAACACTAACAAAATCTCCCTCCATTCTAACATGATGAGATCTAACCATTGTCATCATTTTTTCTAATAGATCTCCAATACTAACTGTTCCTAAAGTAAACGTTCGTTGTTTTATTTTATCAACCAATTTCTCCACTTTTAAAGCAAATAATTCTTTATCAATTGCAGTTTCAGGAGTCTTTGATCTTTCAATCATTAATTCACCAGCTTTATAACCATCAAATTCTGCTAATGCACTAAATAATGCAATAAAATTTTTTCTATTTAAAAGATTTAATTCAGTAACTAATCCCGCATCAATTAAGCATAGTTCTGGTTTAAACCCTCTTGATATTAAATCATTAATTCCTTGAGTTAATTCATCAAGATTATTTTGTGTTTTCTTTAAATTTTCAATTTCGAAATCACGTTCTTCGAAAGTTGAATCAATTTGATTTTCTAATTCATTTGTTTTAACAAATCTAACAAAAATATTTCCCGGATGTAAATCTGAATGAATAAAATTATCTAAAATTAACATTTGTAAAAAAGAATTAATGATTTCATCACTAATTAACTTTGAAGTTTTAGTGATTAATTTTTGAGAATTTTTTAGTTCTAAAATTTTGGACATTGATAAACCTTCAATTAATTCCTCAAAAAGAACATGTCTATTAGAGAATTTTAAATAAGAATTTGGAAAATTTATAAATAAATCATTCTCAAAGTTTTTTTGGAATTTTTTCAAGTTTAAACCTTCAATTCTTAAATCCAATTGTAAATTCATTAAAATATCAAAATTATCAACTTCATCTGGTAATGACAACCATTCCATTGTTGGAATCATATTTAAAGTGTTTGCAAAAAATTTCATAATTTTTAAATCTCGTTTAATTGTTTTCTCAACATTTGGATGCATAACTTTAATGGCAACTTTTTGATTTGGTAATAAACCATGATAATTTGGATTTTTACTCAACTCATTACCATCTTCATTACTTATTCTATGAAAAAATAAACGTGTTTTCTTTTTATGAGTGGATGCAAACTCATCAATATTTTCAATAACCTCTTTTGATAATACACCAATATAAACTTGAGCAATTGCACCAACACCAACTGGTATTTCATTAAAAGATTCAAAAACTTGATCAAATGGTAATCCTCCAAATGATTCACTCAAGATTTTTTTAGTGTATTTGATTGAATGTGGTTTAGCATTTGAATGTAAATTACCCAATTCATCACAAAATTGTTGAGGGAAAATATCTGTTCTTGATGCAGCCCATTGGCCCAATTTAATGAATGAAGCACCTGCTAATTCTAATGAGTATCTAATAATTTTATACCATAACACTGTTCCGAATCTCTCATTATTAACATTATGTTGCCTTCTTCCAAACCAACTTATTGGAATGGTTATTATAATGGGTAAAAAAATAAAGGTTAATTGACAAAATCTTCCAATTGTTGTTATAGGTTCCAGGATATAATCATCTATAAAGAAAGCAATTCTGTAGAACACACCCACAAATTTCTTATTGATTCTTGATTCTCTATAAGAATCCAATTGTTGCTGTGCTTCTTTTTGAGATTCAATGAAAAGACCATTTTCAAAAGTATCAGCATTCGGATCTGGTTTTAATGTGACAAATGGTAGTGATTCCAGCAATTGTTTATCCTTGAGTGATTCATTGACCACAATTGAACTTGGTGTATTGTATGAATAAAGCAAGACTGCTGAAAAGACTGTTGCTGAAGCCCAAACTGTGTTTTTAATGGCAAAAGAAGCTGCTGGTTTGAACCGATGAAAGTGGAATGAGCGTGTTTGTCCCAATTGTTGTGTAAACTTCAGCTTCCTGGTAAACATTACTTCAAAATGTGAGCTTTGAAACTAAGGATTTTATAAGTTTGCTGTTTATCTTGAAATATTATATATTTTTTTTTTACAACTTTTCAACTGCATACTGATGAAATCAGAGATTTGGCGAGATTTGTCTACGTTTTGCAAGTCTCCACTTAACAAGAAATGCTGAGAAATGTTGTATTCAATGGTTGTAGGCTGCAATGAATTGTTTTTTTTGTTCATTTCATTTGCAGACAGAAAAAAAAATGGGTTCAAACTGAATATTTTACAGCTGTTCGTCCTTTATGACATCGATTAGCCTGAGAATGAAAAGTTAGTAATGTTCTTTTTCGAAGTTAAGAACAGCAACTCACCAGTCAAGACCTTCGGTCAATCCTTCTCCCTTTGTAGCACTACTGGCCACAATACTCCAACTGCGGTCTTTCAATTCCACCAAATTCAAAGCTTTGGAGACCTCTGCAGCACTCAAGGCACCTGGCTGGTCCTGCTTGTTGGCAAAGACTAAGAGGGCAGAATCAGACAACTCCTCTTCTGAAAGCATGAGATGTAATTCTTTGGCAGCAGTGTCTATACGTTCTTTATCTGTAGAATCCACAACAAATATAACTGCCGCGGTATCTGTATAGTAGCATCTCCAGTAAGGTCTGATGGATGTCTGCCCACCAAGATCCCAGACATTGAGCTTGAGGTTTTTGTAAGAAAGGGTTTCCACGTTGAATCCGATGGCTGCGAGCAAAAAAAAAAAAAGTTAGTAATGTTATTGATGAGTGGTAAATAACCAATAGGTGGTGAGTGATACTAACTTGGTTTTGTGTTGACAACTTCACCGATCTATATGATGTTAATATACGTTATTCAACCTTGGGAAGAAAAAAAGATGAAGACATACCTGTAATTTGTATAGAATTGTAGTCTTTCCAGCACCGTCCAATCCTAAGATCAAGATTCTGATTTGTTTGTTGACTCCCCAAAGCTTGCCAAATATTCCACTGAAGATGTTTCCCATTGCCGCTGTTGTTTGTTAGTAGTTCGTTTGATGGTGGTTGTTTATTAATTGTTGTTTTGTTGTTTTGTTGTTGATATTTAATATTTATTTTCAATATGAAAGTGGTTTGTGCACGACTACTATTTATTACTACTACTACTACTACAGTCTACTACTATTAAAGACACCATGTATCAAGCTATTGACTCTCCTTCTCCTTCACTTTGCTCAAAATCGTCTTGATCATCTCGTTTCCAAGAGCATTCGCCTCTGCCAACATCGGACTGAAGAACTGCTGAGTCGCCTCAAACTCACGTTTGTACAGCTCAAAGCTTCCAAACGAGACGATGTTGCTCCATGATCTGGCTGCTATAGTAAACTCCAAATCATCGTTTCTAAAAGCTTTCTCATCAATGGCATCGCTCAAGGCTTTTTCAAGCAGACCTGGTGTACAGAAAAGATACTCTGAAACACCCAAAAATATTCTGAACAAAGGAGTAGAACAAATCATATGGTCGTAAGGGACAATTCCTAGTTGGTACCAACTATCAACAATTGCAAGCAATGATAAATGGGAATTTGGTGGTGTTTCTCCTGGTGGTGTTCTACTTAATGAAAATTGTTGTAATAAAGAATCATCCAACAATAAATCATGGTCTGGAGATAAATGCCCAAACACAAACTCTTTTGCTTTCAATATCCTCTCTTTCAACTCATCTGCTTTGGATTCCAACATCATTGAAAATAAATCAGTCACACTCTGTGCATATTGCATAATTTGTTTATGAGCTGACGGATTAGTTATAGCTAACCCAGCATAAACATGCCATTTATTGGAGAAAATTCTTAAAGAGATGTTGATTTTGGCATTTTCTATCCCTCCAATCCATTTGGTGGTTTGCCATGGATATAACTTTGATTTATGCCATGCTACACCCATACTTAAAAAAGCTGCATGAGTAACTGCTTGAGTATCTGCCGTGATTTTATCATGTTCACTTGCTGACAATTCCACAATCTTGGATTGGAAACATGAAATCACTTCTTTAACAAACTTGAAATTCTCCTCATTAGAACACTTATGATTAATTAAAACTAAAGGTTGTCCAATAGTACTAACTTTAGGACCATGTAACGAATGTAGTGAAATTATATCCACATCTGATGGTAAGAACTCTTCAAAAGCTTCAATTTCAGGAGCTTTACAACTGGTTTGTCCTCCGACAATGGCCCCAACTTTGGTGGATGATGCATAAGTTGATACAATTTTCTTGATATTTTCAGCTTCCACTGAATAAATGATATAATCACTAACTCTTGAAAGAAAATGTCCGTTCTTCACAATACCAAATTTTTCATCTTTATGCTTTTCTAATGTCTCAGCATATAAATCTTCACGGTCACATCCAATAACTTTCCATCCTGCTTTGGTGAAATTTCTGGCATAAAGAAGACCCATGTCTCCTAACCCAATAATCCCAATTGTCTTGGTTTCTTTCCACTTTTGCACTTGCTGTACATAATCAGAAGCTTTCTCAGACGTCTCGCTCATCTTATTGAATTCTACTAGCTAAGTGATTTAATTGAAAAAATATGATTTATAATATTATATTTCTGCATTAAATTATATTCAGTGGAATATAATTAATTAATTTTGATCGATTTTTACAACACAAAATTTTGATTCATGTGCATACTACATATGTAGTACAATGGTACATACATATTAATTTTATAATTAATTGTAACAAATTTTGTGATTTGAATATATGAGCTAGTAATTAATCAAATTTGATGTCATGAAATTAGTGAGTCGTAATATTGAGTAAAAGAAAATTAAGCTGGCAAATTGAGTGATACTAATTTTATATAATAGTTACATTTCAACTTTTATAATATTATTAATATAGATGTGGCGCATCTTGAATATTATAAAATGTGGCAAGTGAATTTTGTTTTGCAACAAAGTTAAAAATTAAACACTAATCAAACATTTTTTAGCATGTTATTATATATATTATTAATAATAATATTTATTATTAATATTAATATTATTTTAATATTATTAATAATATTAATATTTAATTAATTCGACAACAACTATTTGAATTATTATATATTTCCGCGCGCGGGCCGCCGGGCGAACGATCTAATATGAATATATGCTATAATTATATAATATCTTATAAAGGCTAATTATAGACATAGACGTGTAAGATTATATTGACGATCACTAATACTTGAATTTTGATGTCGTATTTAGATTTATGGCTTAACGTTAAAATTTAAGTTACAAGCGTGATATATCACGTGACTAACTACTGTTATCAAAGATCGGTTCGATAATAGATATTAATTTATGCACCTATAATTACTGAGTCGTGAGATAACCTTTCATAATTCATTATATCCTTCTACATTGCGCCTAGACAACAACAAGTAATCAATTTAATATAATATCAAGTGTCCACTATACAAATAGATTAAACTAGCTGGTGTTAAAGCTCATCTAAATGAAAAAAACAGCCAAAACAGCCAACAAACCAGTCATTGAAACAACATTAGCAGATCCTTCAAATGTAGAAACAACAGCAGTGGTACTACCACGAGTTGTAGTTGAGTTATGGGCTTTGGATGATGTGTAAGTGACTCTGGTAGTCAAAGTGCTGTCTAATTCTTTAGTAGTAGATTGATCGTGTCCATAAGTTGAAGTGATAGTTTCTTTGGAACAAACATTATCAGAACATTTAGTTGTAGTAATAACTGTAGTAGAAGCTTTTGTTTTGGTAACAACACTAGTGCTAGAAGTTAATGGACAGTAAGTAGTGTAGGAAGTAACAGTTCCACTTAAAGTGGTGGTGATAACTGTAACACCAGTTGTAATAACTGATGATGAACATGCGGTTTCACTTGAACATGAAGTAACAGTGATAACAGTAGTTGATTGTTCATCAACAGTAGCAATTGATGTGGAAACTGGTGCTGAAGTGATCAAAGTGCTGTTAGATGAATACAATGAAGATGGAGCTGATGAAACTGATGAAACTGATGAAACTGAAGAGACTGAAGAGGAAACTGATTCAGAAGATGATTCAACCATAGTTGCTGAAACTGAAGAGCTAACTGAAGAGGAAGTAGTAATAATATCTGAAGATAATGAAATAGTAGTTGAAGATTCAAGGGTGGATACAGTAGATTCGGCAGTAGATTCAGTGGTTGAAGATTCAACAGTAGATTCAGTAGTAGAAGAAGCTGCACTAGTGGAAGCAACTGAAGAGATTGATGAGCTTTCAGCAGAAGTAATTGAAACACTAGAACTGATTGTAGCAGAAGAAGAACTAGTTGGATCACTACCACAAGTGGCACCAGTTGGTTCAGTTGGTAAAGTTTTGCAAACAGCTAAAGCTGGACTCAAATATTTTCCATAATCTGCCCATAAAGTCCAACCACAATCTAAACATTGTGTCAAATATTGAGTGGTGAAGTTTGAGCCAGCAGAACATAGACAGTCATAATCGTACTCAGTCTTTTCAGCATTTTGACAAGCATAGGTAAATTCAATGGTATAACCACAGTACGCATGACACATATAATCGGCAGTACATTCAGCTGCATCAGCATTAGAAACAGCTTCAGCGTAGGCAAAAGGATCTGGATGGGCCATGGCCTTAGCTTCAGCAAAGGCTTCAGCATAAGCATTTGCAACAGCAGCAGCAGCAGGAATAGCATTAGCCATTGGTAATGCAAAAGCATTGGCCATCACTGAATTAACAGCAACAGCAGATAAAGTTAATAAACTAGCGAGGGAAACCATATTTTTTTTTTTGGAAGATTGAGGGTATTAGATATAAGCTTGTAGTTAAAAACCTCAACCAGAAACGAAGCTTTATAACTAATAGCAGGATTCGCTCTATTTATACCCAAAAGAAACCTGAGAGGGAATCACGATTCACTGGCAATGACCATGCTAGCAGCTTAGGAATTAGTATCTTTACGATCAGGATATCCGTTGCTGCAATCTCAGTGTTCAATCCTTATTGTTGAATCTTTAGTACATATGCAAACATTGAATAAGTCTTGACTCTTGAGTAGTCCTGGGACCTGTAAAAGTTAAAACTCTAGAAATATAACATCAGGTTTCCGAAATAATAATAAAATTCACTGATTCTTGTGCATCAAACCAACACTTCTCACATAAAATACAGCCACCTAAAAACGACCAAGATGCTTTGTCCTGTATGATCAAGATTCAAGATTCAAGAACATACTTTTTTTTTTTTTTTTTGGAAATGAATAATATCAAAATTTAATCGAAATTCGATATGTCCTTTTCAATCTGTAAAAGTGACACCAAAAAACAATAACTCTGTTTTAGCAATTGTACGGTGTATCTTATCCAAACAAAAACCCAATCATTGGAATATCTCGAATCTTTACACTCTAATCTGAGAAATCCACAGTACGAGCCTCGAGGGTCCACCAGATCCACTAATAACCTTGTAGATACTAGACGGTAGTTCTTTACGCAAGTTTAGTGGAATTTTTTTAAAAAAGGGTGTAATCAGTGTCAGTAGTTTGAACTTTGAACACCGATGCGGAAGAACAGAAACACCCAATTTGGTACTGAATCAGTATGAATTTAGGTTTTGAGGGGGGGATCTTGCTTCAGCCATGTGCTAGTTAAAACTTAGTAGTCACCTAGTGTATTCGGGGATTCAAGAATCAATACTAAAATATTTAAGGTTATTAAACAGAATCTAAGTTGTTGGACTTTGAAACCGAAAGCACTATGAACTATGATTTACCATCAACTTTTAGCTCCAACTTTGAAGCTAGAGGTTCAGCTATAATTTCATAATTCATACGTTAAATCCAAACAATCAGGTGAACTTGTTAGCTTTTGAAGTTGCAAGCTGCTTCTAATCCTCACAATGGACCAGCTGCCAAGTATAGTAATGTAGTTGTATAACAATTGACTGCAAAGTCCAAACTATACTTCCAGCTTCCGTTAGTAGAAAAGTTGACAAGTCAGACTATCAGTACATAGGAGTTAACTGTATTTCAATTTTCTTCCAGCAAATTAACATATGAGATTCGACTCTCGAGAAGCATAAAAAGCACCAAAAAAGAGGTGTTTTGAGCTGTTTACGCTAATCAAAGTACCACAATGTATTAACTTTTTGTATTATCTTAACCGACAAGACCTAAAATGCTTTCAATTGTTCAGTTCCAATTTCCAAGTCCCTAAAAAGATTTCATAATTTAGTTGTTTGAGCAACAACGTTTTCATTTGATTTCTTCATATCCGTATTTACTATTTAGTATTTACCGTTTTATCAAAAAGATCAAATACATGACTCATGAGATCTTTACAGAAAACGTAGGTGAAATTTGAAAAAAGACCAGAATCTCAGATCAAAGCTGAAGTTTGAACTTTGAAGTTGTATTAAATTTAGATCTTGATCAGGGAAAAATTGAACTGATATTTGAAGGACTCAGAGAGCACACAGTGCACATGACTGGACACAGTTATAAAGTTAATATATTATAAGAGTACATATGAATTACTATATAAACTAAGCAACGTCATGGGCAATGGCATCATGATTTCAATTTCATGCTAGCTAGTAGCAGCTATATTATAAGTTTATTTACGTGGCGCATGCACCAGCCACTGATAAGTTCCTTAATTGAAGTTTGACGGTTGATGATTGCAGGGATCACACTAGACTTCCAAGTTCGACTACGTTCCAACTTCCAGGTTAATCAGTCTTGCTATATTGTTCACTAGCTGCTAGCAGATTTTAATAAAGCAGAGAGCAAATTAACAATTAATATTACAGTACTAGTTGCGCTCACTGCTCACTGGTTCCATGATTGGAGTTTGGACCTAAAATTAATTACATATGGTAGATCTTTTGTTAAAAATATTTTGAGGTGGACTGGTCAGTGGTCACTGTGCACTGTACAGTGTGTACTATGTAGTATGTAGTGTGCGAGTGCACAGAGCTAAGATTTGAATTAATGTGTATTTACAAATCCGATCAAACTGGATTCAATTTGAAATATTATCATCTGTTTCCCTTTTATTAATGAATATAGCTTGGACTCGAGCCTTGGAGGTTAGACAATTTGATTTAGAAAATATGATGACATGGATTAAATAAACTATTATAGAATTTGAGACGTGTTCAATGTTCAGGACTCCAGGAGTCAAGAGTGAACACTGAGGACCCGTCACCAGTGAGTCGTAGTCGTGAGTCGTGACCCAGATGCCAACTTCCAAGCAGTACATCACGATTCACGAATCACGATTCACCACAGCAGTTCATTGCACTGCGAAACACTCGGCCAACAATATTGTGAAACCAGACACTCCAGCCAGGGCCTTCACGAATCACAAGTTTCAGCACTCCTTCAATTTTGATTTTTCGGTGTTCACTGCTTGCAAGTTGCAGCTTCTTTTCACTTTTTGAGACCGCGTTTGAGACATAAACACAAAGTAAAAACACTTGAAATTGCGCTTTAAAGATACTAAAAGCACTACAGTAACTCTAGCTAATACTACTGAGCATACAGACTATACTAGTTTTTATTTTGAACTCAGAACCACCCTTGAACCACTTTCAAACTTATTCTTCCAACAGAATGTGCCAACGGTTATGCAGCAAGACACCGAAAGCCACGTAGACCTGCTTGTTTGTATACAAAACATATAAAAAGACACAACAAAAAGCTAGCTGTTTGTGTTGTAGGCAGCGTCGTAGGCACAGCACCACCAGCTACAGGCACTCTTCGAGTACAGAGCGCTCCTGGATATAAAATAGAGCTTCCCAGTTGCTCACAGCGAGCTCAATGGCGAAAGAAACAACCTTTACACTCGTTTACCCATTGCCACTAGAAAGATGAGATTCACTCCTTTGCTCACTTCTCTTACACTACTCGCATTACCTCTCCAGACTCTAGCAAAAAATCTCAATATAGCTGTGCGCTATGAAGACGAACTGTTGGCCAAAAGAGACAACTCCACTGGTGCTCCCACCAATATTGCAGTACAAGGAGATCAATACAACTTGGTGGGATCAAGTATAACTCAATTGACTACACAGATAGTCAGTAACGTTGCCACTATTGGAGCTGATGGGTCCCCGACCACTATTCAAACAACGCAAATTGTCTCATACTCTTCCACTGTTGAGCCTGATTCTAATGATCAAACTATCACCAGCGTGATTTATACTACTGTTACTTTAGATCATGTTATTGGTGAAAGTTCCACCACCACCACCACTAACAACAACAACAACAATGCTGCTACAATTACACCAGTATCAGCAGCAGCCGCTGTCACTTCAAATTTACCATCTTCTGCACTCAATATTGAAGCAGCTGCTAAAGAAGTTTTAGCAGCTGCAAATGTTGTTTCAGTTTCAGGTTCTGAAGACTCTTTCAGTGTCAATGTTCGTTTGAGAGAAGCCTTAATTGGCGCATTATCTACAGCTACTGGTGCTGGTGCAGCTCTAGAGTTACAAGCACTGCAATCGCAAGCTACAATTACAGTTACAGTCACTGAAAGTCAATGTCAAAACTTGATTTCTTCCTCTCTAACAACTTTTACCACCAACTTTCCAATGAAAGCTGTCTTAACTGTCACTGATCCAAGTGGTAATGCTTATACCATTACCACTTTTACAAACATTGATCAAACATCCACAATGATCGTTTACCAAACAATAACCTCAACCTCAACCTCAACATCAACTCCAACCCCAACCGTTAATGCAGCATCCGCAGTTTCAACAGATACAGGTGGTGATGTGACTTTTACCACCACTTATGTTTCCACCTCAATTGTCCCAGATAGTTTAATGAGCAACGGAACTTTCAAGATAATAACACCAACTAGCTATTCCGAACCAACTTCCCTTGTTAAACGTTCTTTCCTTCGCCGTATTGTTGGATATTGAACAAGATTGAAAGCTTAACAAAAAGGGATTGTTTATGTATATTACAACCAAATGACTAGGACATTATTAAATTATTGAAAATATTAAATTGTTATAATGTATTTTCATACAAAAAAAAATCAAGTAGTCCATTCATTATAAAAACTATACATGCAAATTTAGTGATCAATAGTCCACCATTTCAACATCTTGTTTCAACTTTTCAGCTTTTTCAAGTTGTTGTTGTAACACCAATTTTTTCTTCAAATCTTTTAAAGTTTGTCTCATTTGAACATAACCTAAATGAACTTTCCCTAAAAAATGATCACTTAGTCTTCTATCGCTATCCAATCTTGACAAAAAAGCACCACATACTTCACAAACTTGTAATTTTTGTTGTGCACTTTGTCCAGCGTTATCAGCAACATCTCTTAATTTTTTAATATAATATTCTTTTTTAATACTTAGTTCTTGAACTTTATTACTTTGTTCTATAGATTTGACTATTTCTCCAATTTCAATCAATTTTTCAATCTCTTGTAACATTATAGTGATTTTAGCATCAACATCTTCAACATCTTTTGACGCAGCTCTAATCATTTCCTTTTCTTCAGGAGTATGTTCTAATCTTTTCAATGAATGCTCTATTTTCCTATTAGAATCTACAACGTATCTATTCAACACACTCACAACTTCTTTTTCAAACTCTGGAAATTGTTTCCCAGAACTCAGCTCTTTTTCAAATTGAATCTTATGTTTCTCCAAATGTAATTTAGGACAACGACCCATATCTTGTTTTGAACCTGCAAATAAATCGTATGGACAAACGTTTAATAAAAAAGGTTTGCATATTTTAGGGTCCTGTAGTCCCAAGTCTCTTTTATATTGATGACGGGTGGCTATCAAGGTATCTTTACCCATCAATTGTTCAATCAATTGTCTTTGTTCATAAGCAGCCATTTTTCAATCCTTTTGAGCCCTGTTTTTTTTTTATAGTTAATGATAACAAGTTTCTATTTCAGTGATATTAAATATTCTTAATCAATCAATTCTTGAAACCCAGTTGAGCTTTGAAATGTTATATATAATTGAATTACATATTTGATATTAAAGAAAAATTTTAATTGATTTTCCAAATCTTCGATTCTCGAAAACATATCAACAAATCAAAGAAACCAAACAATGAACGAACGTATTGCCTTTGTTGTTCGTGCCCTAAGTTATGCACTCCGCGGTGGATGTTTTGTCCACATTTTGCAATCCCATGTCTACGAATTCACAGAAACTAGAGGTGAGTCAATGCTACCAACTCTTGCATCTTTTGGAGATTTCGTTCATGTTTGGAAAACTTATAAATTAGGCCGTGGTGTTCAGATTGGTGATTGTGTTGTCGCACTAAAACCTACAGATCCCGATCAAAGGGTTTGTAAAAGAATCAGTGGGATGCCTGGTGATTTGATCCTCGTGGATCCAAGTATGAGTAAAGATGGTGAAAAATTAAATGAAAGTTTTGATCAGTATATTAGAGTTCCAGATGGACATTGTTGGGTAACTGGGGATAATTTGGCTCATTCTTTGGATTCACGAACATACAATTGTGTTCCATTAGCTTTGATTAAAGGTAAAATTGCTGCTGCTAATGATTTTAATGAACCTTTTATGGGTGGAACTAGAGGTAGTTTTTGGGGTTTTAGAACCATCGAAAATAACTACATTGATGAAATGGAGTAATCTATACTATTATCATATTCTTTTATAAAGCAATATTTTTAGTTTTTATGTTTGAAAGTATCCATGGATTCATCAATTCCACTAACCATTCTCACTAATTGAGTGATTGGCCAGGATTGGCATCTGAAAAGCGGCAAGAAGTTCCCATATAGAGGAGTGATTATTTGGCCTCTTTGGCCACGCTCAAGAGCTCTGATTATTTTCAAAGCTAATATTTGAGGATCTAATTCTGGTGCCAAAATTGATGAAGGTGTTTTAACTCCATTGAATAAAGTTGTTTTAATTTGGCCTGGACATATAAGTAATGTTTTCACACCAGTGCTTGAGTTGAAAAAAGGTGGTCCTAATTCAGCTGTCATTGATTCATGCATGGCAATCAACGCAGATTTGGAAGCACCATAGGCAGACAAATTTTTAGGTGACATATAACCTAACACAGAGGCAACGGTAACAATGTATCCTCTTTTAGCAGCGATCATATCAGGCAAGAAAACCTTATTGATATAGAAGTTTGACAACAAGTTGACTTTAATGATCTTATCAATTTCATTAAAGGATAGATCCACCAAAGATTTACCAGAAGTTATCCCTGCATTATTTATAATCACCGAGACTTGTCCAATTTCAGAAGATTTAATAGAATGATAGACTTCTAGGATTTGGTTCTTATCACTGATATCACACTGGAAGTAATGAACACCTTCAATTTTTTCTTTATCAGAAGGAATTAAGATATCTAAAACAACGATACTAGCAACACTTCTACTGTGCAACAGCAACACAATTTCTCTTCCCAATCCACCACAACCTCCTGTGACCAAGACGGTGTCTCTATAAGGTTCTAGGGTAGTGCCAATGATTGCCTTGCCAACAACATTGTTGAGAACTTGGTCTGTTTTTTTGATAAAGAAACGAACATAGGACTCGATGACTAGAGCCGTGTGCATGTTTCCTGTATAGCTGATTGGATGTTTTTTGAAATGTTTGGAAAAAAAGAACGTTGATGAATCATTGTGAATTTCTGTAGACTCTAATATGTAACGAAAAATGATGGTTTTTGTACCTTCAGGCTTCAAAGCTTGTGGATTAAAAAAAAAAAAAATTTGAAATATATTGGAAAAATCATGAAAAGTAAACAAAGCAACTAACTTGAGTTCAAATCAGTCAAGAAGAAGAGTTGAAGAAAAACAAAATGGATAGCCAAGGAAGGAACAGATTACCAGAAGTGTTGAGGATTAAAAGAAAAAGAAACCAGGACTCGTTACAGGCGTTGAGTGAGTTGTTCATTGGGTTCCATAAAATAATAATACTAACTGGTTTTTATAGTCCTTGAGAGACCACAGAGCAAAAGACAGAAGAATGATTTGTATTGTAAGTAATTTTTTATCAAAGGAATGAATATTGAAGATTTCTAACAAGAAAAAGATTTCAGATTAGAGAGAACCGATGAAAGATTTGATAGTGATAATAAAGAAAACGTTTTACCGGTTCTTCAAGAGTCCAATGATTTAGACGTAGGTTGATTTGTGTTTATTATATATTATTTTATTAAGAGAGATTAAGGATTAACAGCTGATAGAGTAAAGGAAAGATTTTTATAATTCCCAAGGTACAAGAAGAGAAAAAAGAACAATTACCGACCGAATTTACAGAATTGCTAGATTCAGTGCTGAAGATTGATGGAGCACTACCAGAGGGAGTGAAACTCAAACGGAAAAAGAAAGCTTTTAATATGGAGATTGAAAAAAATGTTGAATTGGAGTATGTTTACGACGTTTATTACAGAGATAAAGCTGTTCAAGATACTTGGGATAGAGTTAAGATTGGGTATATAAGGTTTGAAGAAGGAGACATGCTTGTGAATGATGAGAATGATGAAGACTCAATTGCTGTTGTTTCAGATGATGAGGATTCTAATGCAGAGGATTTCTATAGAAATGATTATCCAGAAGATGAGGATGATTTCGCAGAAGATAAGGAAGAAGAGGATGAAGAAGCAGAAGAGATAAGGAGAGAAGGAGGACACGAGGAATTAGAAGAAGAAGAAGATCTTGTTGTACCAGCCAAACTAGAATTGGATGATTATACAGAGATGTATGATGAATTTTTTGATAGTTCAGATGATGAAGATGAGGATGTTGATTTTCTGCAGAAGCTTAATAGAGACGATAAAGATCAAGAAGATGAAGAAGAAGATTATCCCCGTCAGCAGTTCTTTGCTAGTGACGTGGACGATCCATTAGCACAACATCGTGATCGTATCTTCCATAAACTAGAGAAAATGATTAACAACAACAAGAGATGAATTTTTGCATTGGTTGGTTTTTGAGTCCGTAAATTTTGGAGATTGTAGTGTATATTGACAATTGTTGATGTATGCTTAACCCGTAGGGCCGTAGACTCTAGACTCTAGACGTTGATTGATTCAAATTTTAATGATGTAAAGTTCAAAGTTCAAACAAGTGAAATTTTTGACACAAAAACAAACATCCACACACCAAAAGTGAAAAATTTCAACTTTCCAGTGTCCACAAATTTTCAGCAGTCACACTAAAATTTCCAAATTAGGAAAAAGACGCACTGAAATTTCTCACAAATTTCACTTTTATTATAACTATTGACAATATTGTTGTAGAATTCACTGAATTAATTGCAAGAGAAAGCAGCTCAAAATGAAATACATCAGAACCGATCAAACTTTAGACATTCCAGAAGGCGTCACCGTCCAAATCAAAGCCAGAATTGTCACCGTCACCGGTCCAAGAGGTCAATTAACCAAATCTTTGAACCACATTGATGTTACTTTCCAAAAAGTTAGCAACAAACAAATCAAAATCTCCGTTCACAACGGTGACAGAAAACACGTTGCTGCTTTAAGAACTGTTAGATCTTTAGTCAATAACTTGATCATTGGTGTTACCAAAGGTTACCAATACAAATTGAGATATGTTTATGCGCATTTCCCAATTAACGTTAACTTAGCTGACAAAGATGGTGAACAATACATTGAAATCAGAAATTTCTTAGGTGACAAACAAGTCCGTATGGTCAAAGTTCGTGAAGGTGTTTCTGTTGAATTTTCCAAGAACCAAAAAGATGAAATTGTCTTATCTGGTAACTCTGTTGAAAATGTTTCTCAAAATGCTGCTGATATTCAACAAATTTGTAGAGTTAGAAACAAAGATATCAGAAAATTCTTGGATGGTATTTACGTTTCTGAAAAAGGTACCATTGTTCAAGATGATTAGATTACATATTTTGAATCCATTACATATAATTAATCTATTAGAACTAAAACGCAAAAAAAAGACATCATGTATTTTATTTTAATGTTGTAGTGTTGTGATGAATTATACGAAATATTCCTCTGGGGTATAAAATTTCAAAGAACAATTCTTTGCAAATAATATGTCACTTGAGCTGAAATCTTTTGGTCTACCAGCTGCATCTCCAACATAAAAACTGTTTGATAAATCAACTAGATCTGAATCTTGATCATTATTTAACTGCATCAAATTTTTAAATTCTTTAAACATTCCAATTTCGGGTTTCCTTAATTCTTTAAGTTTATTTTCGGAACTTGACCCTTGATACTTTTTTGATTGTGATTGTTTACAACTTGCTAGTATAATGAATTTATCAACATTAATATTATTTTTGATCAATTCTTTTAAAATCAATTGAATTTTAGTTTTGAAATTGATGAAAGATTTTTTAAATTTATCTGCCACTATTCCACCTTGATTAGTAAATATAACAACAAATGTATTCTTAGTTTCTGTAATTTTTTTGAAATGATCCACAACTTTATCATTAAACCATTTCCAATCATTTGGACCTTTACTAAATTTTAAAGTCCCTGATTTTGTTGTTATCACTGTATGGTCCAAATCAAATCCAGCCAATCGTATTTTTTTGGTGTCTTGATTGCTCTCTTGGATTATAAAGTTCTTTTTAGGCGTTATTTTAACAAAACATTCATAAAGTATTTCAAAATTATGAGTTTCTGAATTCAAAGAATTGATTAACTTGGTTTCAGTTTTGTCTTGTTCAAGTTTTTCTTTTATTTTTGAAGTTTGCTGTTTCTTGGAAATCATTCCTAAAATCGTTTGCTGCATTTTCCCCTCTTTCTTTCTTTCTCTTACAATTTTGAACAGAGTTCATTGAATTTTGGTAGTGGATTTTTTTTATTTTATTTTTTTATTTTATTTTATTTTATTTTATACTTACACCAAGAAAGAAAGAAAGAAAGACAATGAGCAACGAGAAGAAAAGCGATTTTGGTAGAAGAACATGGGACAAACAAGAATATGCAAGAATAGCACATGAACGATGGAAAAAAACCCAGGATTTTGGCAATAATCAGCAAGCACAAAGCAGCCAACAACAAAATAATGGAATTATTTTTGATAGAGAAAGTTTAAGTTTTGATAAAGATTTACACAAAAGACAAGTGATAACAACAGGAGTTAGTGGGACTCGAGGTAAAAAGTTTGGGTTCTATTGTGAAGTTTGTGACTTAACTTTTAAAGATAATTTGAAATTTTTGGATCATATTAATAGTAAACCTCATTTGATACGAAGTGGAGAGTTGAATCAAAAGAAAAAAGAAATTACATTTGAAATGATTAAAGCTAAATTTGAAGAGTTATGTGCATTGTATGATAAAAAGGAACAAGAGAGTGGTGATGGATTTGATATTAATGAACGAATCATGAAAAGAAGGAAATTTGATCAAGAATTGAAAGAAAAAAAGAAAATGAGATTGAAACTAAAAGGACAGGATATGAAGAAAGTTGAGAATGATGGTGGTCAAGGTATGTTGGAATCCATAGGGTTTACTGGGTTTGGATCCACTAAGAAATAAGATTTATAAGATTTGGAGATTAGCTCATGATAATCAATAAGCCTAGTATGGGGGTTTAATAGTCAATGGGATTAATGAGATGTATTATACTACATCATCAGCTTATTCAATGTAATAAAATATATATAAAAAAAAAAAAACAAGATCATCAATCAATAAATACAGGTATATACAGGAGTTTCTTCTATTGCTGCTTAGCCTATCATAGTATTAAACACACTTCTCCACTTCATTCAAATCATCAATCTGTACAACTTTGTCCACAGTCTCATAGTATCTAACCAATTGGTTGTATTCATTATTTTTAGCAGGATTCAAATAAATGAATTTTTGAATTCTAACAATATTCTCTTCAAATTTAACGGACTCTTTGATATTTTCTGGAAAATTGATGACGATGAACTTGTCATTATTAGTCCCTTTCAAATGCTGTCCAATTAAAGCACTTTTGAAACCAAATGGGAGCTTATCAGCAAACCCCGGTTCATTCAATAAAGCATGATATTGAGAATCCTCGTTTTCTTTCTCCTTCATCACTAAATCAATAGGATCAATCAATTCAAACCCTTCTGGAACATGCACTGCTTGTTTGTCAATAACAGACCCATCTTGAGACTTGACAAAATACACTTTTTTCTCATCATTCTTGAACATAGTTTTCAGTCTTTTTAAACGTTGCTGTTGTTTATTGTATTCTTTCTCACTCAAACTTCTCGGACGTGGGTTCTGTTCGTTCACTGCATCAACGACTTTCACCAGCACAATGGTTCCCAGGATCCCAATGGCAAAGATGTTTTTCAAACCAGGACCTTTCCCTGAAACCGCCTGTTTTGGCTTCTCTGTTGAGTAATTTCTAGCTGGGAAAAAAAATTTATTGAAATCGAGCATTTTGTATTTCAATGAAACATTCTTGCAAACCGAACGACGAGTCAAACCAAACATTTTTGAGGGAAATTCGAAATCTTCAAATCTTTAATTCTAAGATAAAAAACATAACAAAAAAAAAAACCAAAAAAACCAAAAAAACCAAAAAAAACTGTCGAAAATTTTCTTTTTCTCTATTGAAGAGAAAAATAAAAAAAAGCAGCAATGTCTCTCACTCGTCTGGCTCATGTTGGAGCACATCTGCAGAACGTTTCCAATTTACGCATGGCTGTCACCACGATTCCTTTTACTAGACTCAATTTGAACGTGTGCCACCAACTTTACAAGCAAGGTTTCCTGTCATCTATTCAGAATGGGTCTGTTAGTGGTCCAGACACCAAGCCAGTGGAAGTCACCCCAGATAACATTGCCACCAGAAGAATATGGCTGGGACTCAAGTACAGAGACAGCAAGCCTGTGCTTTCTAAATTCCATCTGATTTCTAAACCTAGCAGAAGATTATTTTTTGATCATGAACAATTGAAAGCATTGACTAAAGGACAGATGGTGAGACGTGTAGCTGCATTACAGGCAGATGAGCTTATTTTGATCAGGGCTGCAGGAACTGGAGAGATTATCGATATAGTGGAGGCTGTTCATAGACGGTTAGGAGGAGAGTTATTGTGTCGTATTAAATAAATAGTAGTACTAAGGAAATTTCAAAATAAAATTGTAAATATATACTAAGGCAACATGTGTAGAAAAAGTTAAATCTCCACGATTGGACCATTACCTATGCTTCTCCAATTCGTCATGTCAATATTCCAATTTTTCCATTTATTCAATCTAATTTTCAATTCATTCAAACTTAAAGTGCTTTCTTCTCTTTCTAGAGGTTTGAATTGCGTAAAGGAGGTTTGTAATGGTAGCTGTGATTGATTTGTGTCTATATTAGTATTGGAATTAGCAAAAGGTTCTGGAGACCCAGACATTGATAAATTATCTTCAAAATTGTCAGGGTATTGAGCCACTGCAAAGGAAGAAGAAGAAGAAGAATCAATTTTAAGTTTGGCAATCTTGTTCGTTAGGTCTTGATTGGTCATTTCTAAAGTTTCAATTCTATCCAAATGTTCTAGTTTCAACAATTTTAGGTCTTTATTATCTTTTTTCAATAAAATGTTTTCTTGCTCCAATTCAGCAATACGTTGCTTGAGTTTAGCAAGCTCTTCTTGTTGTTTAGAGTTGTTGATGGATTCAATGAAAGAAGGCTGGTTGTCTGGGAATAAAGAATCAACTGAATTGGAGTTCACTTCTTTCACTCCTTTGAATTCTTTAGTATCTTGCTGTTCTTTGACTATAGTTGCATCTTTACGTTCAGTTGGTTGTTCGATTGACTGCTCAACCGGTTCTTTTTCTTCTTGAATTTCTTCTTCTATTGCTTCAGATTCAACGTTGTCGGTTTTTATTTCTTTATCTTCTTTATCTTTTATATCCCCCGTTTGTTCATTTTCTTTAGCTTTATTAATCTCTTCTTCAGCTTGTTTACTTTCTTCAATCACTGTTTTCGATTTATCTTCTTCTTCCCTCTTCTTATCTTCCGTAATATCAAATTTAGAATCATCATCAAACAATTGGTCCACATCGGTCTGGACTTTAACATCTTCTTTCTCGTCTTTAGTTTCTTCCTCTTCATTTTCAGTCTTCTTCTTTTTATTATTATTCTTCTTCTTCTTCTTCTTCAATCCTTCAAACTGATGGAATGTACATAGTTAGTAAAAAATTGCCTGGAAAACCTGGTTTCAAAACGCACTTTTTTTCTAGCAGCTTCCAATTTTTGTTCTTGTAGCTGCTCAGCAGTCAATTCTTCTTCTTCAGCCATTCTTTTGGTAAGATTCACTCAGCTAAGTTTCCGTTGTTCAGTTTCACTGCATGTACATACAATAAATTATTGCCTTATAATATAAATTTTTCAACTTTTTTTTTTTTCTTCTTTAATATTCGACAACAAAAAATTAAAACAAAAAAGTCCCATTCTTTAATCAATTTTGAGTCGTCTGAAGTCAGGATTACCGAAATGGCCAGAGGAAACCAAAGAGAGAAAGCTAGAGAAAAAAACGCTAAAAAAAAGGCTTCTGAAAAGTCCAAACAAGAAGGAGATCCAAAAAAAAGAATGGAAGCTCATGCTGAGATCATGAGAAGGAAACAAGCTGAAGCTGATGCAAAGAAAGCAGCTGGGAAATGAACCACATGTTATTTTTGGTTTTATTGAATTGATAGAAGGAATATACGAATTATGAATTAGAATTTGATGTAGCAAAGTTTTTATTATAAGAACTGATATAAAGATGGAAATATGGGAGATGATGCTTATTACTTAATCATCCATCTCAATGTTGTTATTAGAAGCTTCAGCAGTGATTTCAACATCATATTTGAAATCAAAATAACTTTTATCGAAATTATGGACACGCACATACCCATCCTCACCTCCAGACGCATAACCAGTACCCTTTGGATGGACAGCAACGTAGTTCAAAGGACCGAAATGTCCCTTCACTCTTCCAATTTCATCTTGGAATATCTTGTGGAAAAATCTTGCTTCAAATTTACCTTCTTTTGAAGAAGTGGTTGTAACATCTCTGGCGTCTTGACCACCTCCTAAAATAACAAAGTTTTTAACCGGTGTGATCGCAGCACTGTTCAAAGGAGCATCTGTTTCATAAGTTTTCAATATTTCCAAAGTTTCGGTTTCCAACAATTTAGATGTTTTATCTTTAGATGCAGTAATAAAATAAGTTTTATCATCAGAGAATTGTAAATCTGTAATCAAACCTTCATGGATCTTCACAGAGTCTAGGAACTCACCGGTGTGGGCATCGTATTTGGAGATGACACCGTCTCTGTGTCCAGCAATGATGAATTCTCCGTTGTAAGAGAAACCTGCAACTGAAACTCTATCAAAACCTTCTCTTGTTGGAATGCTCACAACTGGCTCATCTTCCTGTTGTGTAGCTGTTTCCAAATCGTTATTCAAATTGTAAACGTCAATAGAACCTGTAGCTCCCATCACTGCATCGGTAACAGCTAAGAATTTATCGTTGGTGTTGTTGAATTGGACTCTTCTCACCGGAGAAACACAGGCCCACGTATACAAACACTGCCCGTTCTCGACTCTCCATAGCTTCACATTCATATCAGCAGACCCAGTAACAAGCAGCTCGCTGCGCTGGTCAACATCCAACGACCAAATAGTACCATCATGGCCTTGGAAAGTCCCCAATCTCTCACCATTGAACGAGAACCACACAGAAACCTCTTTATCCTTGGACACAGAAAAAATCAAGTCACCTTCTCTGTTGTACATAACCTGTGTGAGCGCACGCTCGTGTCCCTTAAGCAAAAACGGTCTCATTCTGTTCTTCTTGTTGTCGTCTTTTCTTTTCAAAAGAGTGAATTTTTTTTTTTATTTGTATGTATTGAAAAGTTTTGTTGGAAAAAATAATTTTTTTCTCCATGGTTGGCGCAGCACAAATTTATTTTAGAAAGCCTTAAGGCGAGTAACGAGTTGTTTGAACTTTGACTTGATTTCGCAGTGGTTTAAAGTGTTATTTTTCTTTTGGCTGTGATGGACTTCAGTTAAATTTTAGGTTTGATGGAAAAAAAACCCCCTTTTCACCCGTTTAAAACCACAATTTTATCAATAATTTTGAATATTTTGTTAATCTCATCTCTTCTCACTTTGAACCATTCGTTATGCACTCCATAGGAGGACATCCCACCACTTAAACAACACCCTTTACACATCATAATACCACTCCCATGTTTTAGTCTTAGCAATCTATGAATCTCTTGCTCAATTGCATACACATTCTGATTCACAACAAATCCTCCAGATTCACTTTCAAACCTCTTGATCTTGGCTCCATTACTGGTCTGGAACATCCTTTGAAACCAATTGCCACTCTTAAGTAGTCCAGGAGTCACAACACTAAGTTTATGGCCACACTTGCTCTCCCATTCAGACATCCGAATCCCAACATTTCGGGTTGTGAATCCAACTTTAATGAACACAAACTTCTTCAAATCAACACATCTCCATTCCTCTCCTCCACCACTCCTCATTCTCAACCACTCAATATCTTTCTTGTAAACCTTCCGATCCACAAGCACACTCAAAGTGTAGACATAAATAAACCCAGCTTGAGGTGGTGTTTTCCTCATTCCTACTGCTGTACTAGAACGATACTGGTAAGACCGTTCTCCAACACCACCTTCACATTGAACCAACTGGCCACCACCGGAACGACTCAACTTCACTGATTTCTGTTGATATGCATGCAAATGACAGAATTCACCTTCCAAAACTCGGTTTTTGCAGCGGGTTTTTCGCTGCGTAGTTCCACAACATTGATTCATTTCAGTTTCCAAGTCAAAAAAGCTTCAAAACAAGTTTTCAAGACAGTTTCAAAACACATTTTTGTCTCTTAAAAAGCCAAATTTTTCATTTTCATTTTCATTTCCCAATTTTTTTTTTTTTTTTTTTTTTTTTTGAAATCAAAACAAACATTCAAAAACAAATCCAATGACTTAACTGCCCAAAAATCAAAAATCAAAATCAAAAATTATGCTGCAGTTGCTTTTAACTGGCGATAGAATACGTCTACAACGGGGAGAAACAAGGCAGGACGTTTTTTTCAGCTTAAAATTGGATAAATCTGAACAAGATGAAGGTGAAATAGTTATACGAGGCCAATTGGAATCATTGGGTGTCATTGGGAAAGTTGATATTGGTGTTGGGTACTTGATTCATGTCGTGGAGAGTCAACTAGTCTGCGCTGTGAAACATGTTGAAGTGCGTACAATCACCAAGATCGAAGCAATACCTTTAAATTATGAAATGGCTAAACCAATTTTTGGAATACTTGACACATCAAACGACATTATTGAAATCATTGATCATAATGATAAGAGTCAATTGGAAGCCAAGGCACTGGCAGAGAGTGAGTATGGGAAAAAGGATCTGTTTTTCAGTAAACTTGGTGTCTATGTACAAGATTTGAAATCAAATCCTTCACTCTCATTTTCTAAAAAAAATATTAAAAATAATGATAATGATGATAACGAAACTAATGATACTAATGAAAACAACTCTATAAAACTGAAAAGAGCTATAACTATTAAAAAATCCAAGTTGAAAGATAAATCAAATTATAATGGAACAGTTGTAAAATTTTTGAAACAGTTAACTGAATTTTTCACAAATAAAGATTTCTATTATTCAACTAATGCAGATCTTACTACTGATTTATTTGGAATTAAAACAAAAGAATCAAGTGGATCTTTTTTTTATAACAAATTTATATCAAAAGATATCAAATCAGAATTCAATTTAAAACTAATCCAAGGATTTGTATCAACGATTGATTTAACTTTGACTCATACAAGCTCAAAAATTCCAAAACAAGCACAAGTTTTACTAATATCAAAAAGAAGTTATAAAAGATCAGGATCAAGATATTTAAGAAGAGGAATCAATGAAAACTCAGAAGTTGCAAATTTTGTCATAACTTCTCAATATCTAATAACAGATAATTTGTTGGCAAAATATGATATCTTGAGAGGTTCAATCCCACTATTTTTTAAACAGAATCCAGCTGATTTGAAACCAATACCAACATTAACAAGGGATTTGAATGATTCAAATGATTTTTTTATCAAACATTTTCAAAATTTGACAAAATCTTTTAAGAATATTACATGTATATCATTAGTGGAGAAATCATCAAAAGAAATAGATATTGGTGCAGCATACGAAAAGTTATGTCAACAAAATAACATCAATTTTTGTTGGTTCGATTTCCATGAAATTTGTAAAAAAATGAAATTTAATAGAATCATTGAATTATTAAACTATCAAATATCTCCAATTGATATTACAGTTCAAGATCAGCTACTGAATTATGGATGGTATGACTCTGACTTAAACACGCAACAAAATGGAATTATTAGAATGAATTGCATAGATTGTTTAGATAGAACAAACTTAGTGTCAAAATTTTTAACAAATCTGATATTAAATAAAGTTATTGAATCTCATGATTTAGCAATTAATGACTTAGATTCATTTCAAATCAAATTCAATCACATGTGGGCAGATAATGGTGATGCTATATCAAAACAATATGCTTCCACAAGTGCATTGAAAGGTGATTTTACAAGAAATAATAAAAGAAACTATAAAGGTTTGATAAATGATGCAATTTTAACAGTGTCAAGATATTATTCAGGTTATGTTAGAGATTATTATAAACAATGTTTGGTTGATTATATTATTGGGGTTAAAGATTTAAATGTTTTTGAAGAATTTGAAAATAGTTTAAATAATTTTGATCCCAATGATGTTAGTTCATTGAAACATTTGAAAAAATTGGAGTTAAAATTAGTTTGTGATCAGTTAAATTTACAAGAGAATGAAATAATCGTTGGATCATGGCATTTATTATCACCTTTCCAATTCAACAAATTAAAAATTAGAACAATTAATTATTCTGAATTATTATTGGAAATCATATTGATTTTAACCAATAAATTTGTTTATTTGATTAAAGATGATCAATTAATTAAATTAGATATCAAAGAAATAAAAGAGGTGCAATATGGAACTTACATTTTATCAACTCATAGTTCGCTATCAATCAATCCAACGAAAAATATTGGAATGAAATTTGTCATGGAAAACGATGATTTCATTTCAATTAAATTTCCAATTGAATTCGAATATTCTAAGATTAAGTTCATTATTGAATTGTTTTCTAAAACTTGTTATTCTAGTCATCTGAGCTCAATTGATTTGATTAATGAAAATGAAGTTAAAAATAATGTTATTCAGGTTTTAGAACATAAATTTAAGAAATTTGTTTGGGGGTGATTTCTTGTATTTTGAACTCATTTAAATCATGTGCTATCATTATTAGCTCATTACAATAATTTCAACTGTAAATCATCATCACCTATTAAAATGTTTGTATGTGTTTTTTTTCTTTGTGTCTGTATGTGTCTTTTTTTTTTTTTTTTTTTTTTTGATCTTCTCAAAAATTAAAACTTAACTATATTAATGTACATACCTAAGTACCTACTACCATAAACACACACATTTATTACCACAAATATGCTTATTGTCGAATCCACACATGACATCCAAACGTCAATTGGCACCACAATGAGACTCAACGTCTACCACCCAAAAATCCCTGGTTATCCAAAGGCAAAATTCCCAGGTGTTGTTGTTTATAGTGAAATTTATCAAGTTACAGGACCAGTGGCAAGATTTGCTAAAAGAATATGCAGTGAAGGTTACATTGTTGTAGCACCAGCAGTGTATCATAATTTTGTTGGTCCTGAGCCTTTAGAATATGATGTTAAAGGAACTGATGATGGCAATGAACTCAAAATTAAAAAACCAGTTGGTAGTTATGATGAAGATAATTCTTTATGTATTGATTACTTGGAGAGTTTAGATACTTATAATGGTCGTGTTGGCACTACAGGGATGTGTCTTGGTGGTCATTTAGCGTTTAGAGGAGCGTTGGATAGAAGAGTTAGTGCTAGTGTTGGATTTTTCCCTACTGATATTCATGATGCAAAACTAGGGTTAGGAGGAGATGACACATTGGAAAGAGCTAGTAAAGAAATGGCTCGTGGTGATTTGGAGATCGTGTTGATTTTTGGAACGTTGGATAATCATGTTCCATTAGAAGGTCGTGATTTAATTCGTAAGAAATTAAGAGAAGCTGATGTTAATTTGACATTTATGGAATTGAATGGGGCTCAACACGCCTTTGTTAGAGACGAGTCGAGTAAAGGAAGATATGACAGTGCTATTACTTCAGCATGTTTTGGATTTTTATTTGAATTGTTTGATAGAAGATTGAAAACAGATTTAGGAGAACCTGATAATGGGAAAATTGTCATTGAAAATATTTGTTAATTAGGTAGTTGATTATACAGTAATAACAATGACTAACAAGAAAAACTTATGCTAGATCAACAGATGCACCTGGAGTGTAAGGATCCACTAAAAACTGTGAAAATTTTCTTAATTTTTCTAAACCTCTAACTTCAGTATTAACTAATGGGACTTTAACCAAATGGAAATCTTCATACAATTCATCCATTTCATCCAAATATTTGTTTTGCATTTTTGATCTAGTTTGACAACGTTTACAAGGATCATTTTCTTGTGCAAATAATAATTGATTAACGATGATTGTAGAAACATCAATTTCATAAGTATTTAATTCTTGAATTAAACGTTCACTTTCATATAATGACAAAAATTCAGCAATACAAACGACAATAAAAGTAGTGATTTCTGGGTTAGTGAATTGCTCATTAATTAAATTAGTTAATTCTTTTAATTCATTAATTTTAGAAACCAGATCTTGAGTTCCATTACCACCAGCAGCTCCAGTTAAGTTATTCAATAGTCCACCAAATCTAGAAGTGATTTCATCAAATTTAGACAACAGCTTGGATAAGGTTTGTGGTAATTGTAAGAATCTTAAAGTGTGACCAGTTGGTGCAGTATCAAAGATGATTGTATCGAATTTAATGGAATCATCATTAGATTGACTTTTGATTTGTTTGATAACTTCCATGAAAGATAAAGCTTCATCAATACCTGGAATGGAAGAGGTGATTTCACCCATCATACCTTTCAAAGGATCATTTGAGTCATCGTTACCACCCATTGAAGTTGTTAAATCTTGCAGAGTTGAAGAAGGATCAATTTCCATACAACTCAAATTGTCCAAGCCGGTGACTTTGCGTGCGTCTTTATTGAACTTCTCACCAAATGCGTCGGACAGATTATGAGCTGGATCTGTGGAGATCAAAAGGTATTGTTTATTTGGATTGTTGATGGCCAATTGAATGGAAACAGAACAAGATGATGTAGTTTTACCCACACCACCTTTCCCACCAACAAAAATCCATTTGAGGGAGTCATGAGAAAGAATGGACTTGATGCTTGGGTCTGGAACGTCGGACATGCTGTGGATTTTGCAGTTTGATTGTTGTTTTCAATATTGTTAAATTTCATTAATTAATTCTATAAAATTTTGATAATTTTGGTGAAATCGAATTTTGAATTCTGGAAATTTTTGGAAAATTTGATCGGTTTTCAGTTGAAGTTTTTCGGTTGTTTTTCCAATGCTGCAAAAACGTTTGTCTAAAAGTAGAGAAAAAGATGGTATAGATCATTAGATGATGTTTTAATGATTGAATTATCGTTGAAACTGAGTGAGTTACTGTATTGGGGTGTTTTTACACAAATAACTATGCAACTACTTCCATTTTAGTGTAATGTCCTGCCATGACTTCCAAATGTAGTAATAAAATATACTGATTTCAATACAACAGCTATAAACCACCAACAAGCTCAGAAAACTCCCTACAGGACACTATAAACACCGCCAAAAAAACTTACACTCGTCTTCTTCTGGCTGTTCCACTGAAAAAAAATACAGAGAAATCATCATCATCAAATCTTCTTCTCATTTCTCATAATTTCATTGAAATTTGAATAAAAAAAAAATATGTATGTAAAATAAATAATCCGCTGCTTAATCCTGCGGAAACCAGCATTGCACACCACACCACGCTATCAGTGACTAATTTTCCATCGCTCATCGCTCTGCTAATTAAATATTTTTTTTTTTGATTTAAGTATGTAAATGGAATAAGAAACTATTTTGACGTTTCTTTTATACTCATCTTCAAGATTTCAAGGACTATGTTCAGAACACAGGCAAGACGTCTCTTTTCCAGCGCAGCTCCTCGCTTGCAACAACAAGCTGCAAAACCTTCTCTTTTGAGAAGAACAGTCTCTGTCGCATGGAAAAGTGCTGCTGTTGCTGCTTTGGCTACCACTGCTTATGTTTCTTACTCGATCTATGAAGAAACAAATCCTGCTGCTCAAAAACCACAATCAGTGGCCCATCCTAATGGTGCTAAGAAGAAACGGATTGTTATCCTGGGGTCTGGCTGGGGTGCTGTTTCTTTATTAAAGAACATTGATTCAACAGAATACAATGTTTCAGTGGTCTCTCCAAGAAACTATTTTCTTTTCACTCCGTTGTTGCCTTCAGCTCCAACAGGTGTTGTTGAATTAAGATCCATCATTGAACCTGTGAGATCCATTGCCAGAAGACTTGCTGGGGAAGTGTTATACTACGAAGCTGAAGCCACCGAAGTTGACCCAAATTTAAAGACTGTGAAGATTAAAGGTAAAGATTCCAATGATAAAGATGTTATTCAAGATTTACACTATGACTATTTAGTCATGGCTGTTGGTGCCCAACCAAATACTTTTGGTATTCCTGGTGTTTATGAAAACGCTTCTTTTTTGAAAGAGCTGAACGATGCTCAAGAAATTAGAAGAAAAATCTTGAACAATATTGAATCTGCTGCTGCTTTACCAAAAGATGATGCTGAACGTAAACGTTTGTTGAGTTTCTTTGTTGTTGGTGGTGGTCCAACCGGTGTTGAATTTGCTGCTGAACTACAAGATTTTGTCCATCAAGATTTGACTAAATGGTACCCAGATGTTGCTGGTGATATCCAAGTTAATTTGGTGGAGGCTTTACCAAATGTTTTAAATATGTTGAACAAAAAATTGGTGAAATACACCCAAGATGTCATTAAAGAAGAGAAAATTAATTTAAGATTACAAACTGCTGTTAAAAAAGTTGATTCAACCACAATCACAGCTCAAGTTAAACATGAAGATGGAACTTCTACCGTCGAAGAATACCCATATGGTGTTTTAATTTGGGCCACTGGTAATGGTTGTAGACCAGTCACCAACAACTTGGCTTCTAAATTACCAGAACAAACTTTTGCCAATAGAGGTTTATTAATCGATGATAATTTGAAAGTTTTAGGTGCTCAAGATATTTATGCTATTGGTGATTGTACTGTTTCTCGTAAATTTGCTCCAACTGCTCAAGTTGCTTATCAACAAGGTATTTATTTGGCTTCAGTTTTCAAAAACTTAAATTCAATTGATTTATTAAAATATGATTTGAAAAAAGCTGATACTGCTGATGTTAAAAGCAAAATTTTGTCTCAAATTGATCATTTAAATAAAATTGAACCTTTCCAATATCATCATTTTGGTACTTTGGCTTACATTGGTGCTGAAAAAGCTGTTGCTGAATTATCTTGGGGTAATTGGACTAATTTATCTTTAGCTGGTTCTTTAACCTTTTTATTCTGGAAATCTGCTTATGTTGGTATGTGTTTAAGTTTTAGAAACAGATGTTTGGTCACTTTGGATTGGTTGAAATGCAGTGTTTTTGGTAGAAACTCTTCAAGAGAATAAATATAATATTTATTCAAATCAATATTTTAACTACATATTTATATTCATTTATTATAAACCATATATTATTATTGCTATACATCCTCATGTAAAAACTTAATATGTGCTTCAACAGACTCACACCATTTGTCTGGCCTACTTAAACCTTTGATATTAAAATCTCCATGTTTACATAAAATCCATTGCATTGTTTCCCAAATTTTTAATTCAACATCTTCACCAACTTCATCAATCAAATATTTAGAATATAATCTTCTTCTATTCCCTTCTGAATCATGTAATTTCCTCAAACCTTTCCCATCAATTTTCCATGGATATAATTTTGGTTGATTACAATGTAAAAACATCAACTCTGAGTTTTTAAATTTATGAAATAAATAATTATTCCCCTTTGAGTCATATTTAAAATTTGATTTAAATAATAATGGATTTAATGATTGTAAATAATCTAAAATTGGATCATATTGACCCATTGCCAATATTTGAGAAATTCCATTGCCATCTTCATTTAATTCACCAAATTCTCTAATGAATTCTTCCACTTGATAATAAGGCAAATTCAATTTATGTGCTGCTGTCAATATAGTTTCTTTATCTCCTTCTCCAGCTTGCCCTTGTGAAAACAATGGGTAATAATAATTTGGCCCATAAAAGTTGTAATATAATGATAAAAATAATGTTTGAGCATGTTGTTTCTTATTGATCAATAATTGCCCAGTTTCACTTGAAGCTTCAGGAAAAGTTCCATTTAGATCATGATATGATATCTTTTCATTATAGTCTTCTAAAGTTTCAAGTTTACTTGGTGAATCTCTTTCATCTCCATATGACATTCTAACTTGATTTGTTTCTTCGATTGGTATATCCATAATTTCATACAGTTTTGGTGATGCTGAACGTCTCCAGAAATCCGGCCACACAACTAGTCCTGTTGATGTAAAAGGTTCATTAATAAACATCAAATCTGGATTCTTCAATGGAATATTATCAGAATCTAATAATAAAACATTCTCGAAACTAGTTAATAACAAAGCCATTGATTTCAATTGATATCCTTTGAATCTAATCCTTTTAGTGTCAATGTAATCACTCATTAATATACATTTGGCTCCCAAAACTGGAAAAACATTATTACAAAGATCAACAGAATATTCATTTTCATTTGGTATGAAAACTTCAATTGGTAATTTTGAGCCCAAATCCCTAAGCATTTTGATGGAAATTAATACAAGCCAATTATAATTACCACCACCGGCATACAATATCCCATTACCTTTAAAATCAGCAGCAATGTTTTCAGGAAACTTTTTAGGCATTTTTTCTAAAAATACTTTATGAGAATTTTGTAGATTAATCAATTCATCTTCATTCAATTGTAAAAAAGAGTTTAAGTAATTTTTAGAACGGATTGGCTCATCAATTGAATTTTCTCTTAAATTACCTGATAATGTTGGAATTTTGAAAGATTCATGAACATTTGTATTTTCTTGATTATAATGATTTTTGTTATTAATGCTTCCAAATGAAGGTTTACAATCAAGCACAACAGATAATAGTTTATCATTGAGGAAAGACTTGTAGTCTGTATTTTTCTGTAATTTTGAATCAATATCAACATAAGAATCAAAAAACAGCTTATTAAGGTAATACTCTTCATCAGAATAGTCTTTGATATGATATGATTCTTGTTCTTCTGGACTCACATCTGTCCCAGGTTTTAGTTTATTTATTGATAAATGTTCACTCTTATAATAGGACTTTGGATCATCAGTCTTGATACTTTTCTCCAAATCAGACAATGGTGATGGCTCATTCATTAAAAAAGTTTTATAAATAATGATAAAATTAGCAATGATAGCTAGTGTTACCACTAATAAAACCAGATGTTTCTTATTAAACCTACCATTCTTAATTCCCACACCTATTTTGTCTATACCCAAACTGTCCACCAAGCTCATCTTCTCTCAAGAAGCCGTAAAATAATCAAAAATAGTTTCCAAAGTTGAAATCATGAGAACTAAAATAATTTTGTATGGTTGGCCTGGCCAGCTCTTCGATAAACCCAGAATTTAGACATTAGAGTCTAGACAGAGGACACACAGCCTCTAGTGGTTGTATGAGGTTTAGTGTGATTAGGAAAAATCGCAAACTACGTTCCACCATCTATCAATTGCTAGTTGATAGTCTTGTGAGTAGCAAGTTGCGATTGACACTTTGCAAGTCTCTATTTGATATATAGTTAGTTAAACTTGATTTTACTAAAGTAAAGCTGTTTATGGGAGAAGACATGCAGTGATGCACTAAAAAGCAGGAACATCATGAAATGTGTATCTGCGACGTGCGTGTTTCTATATGTAGCAGCAACAATTTGCTAACTTCTTAAAAAGGTTTAATGGTTCTGATTCCTGAAATTTGAAAATTGAACAACTTTTTTCCCTCATGAAGAATGAAGATACAACAAATATTGATGAGATGATGAGTTAAAGTGGTACAGCAACAAAGAATACACCGACAGCATGCGTTAAAATCTCATCAACCACATCTGTGCCTTTACTTCAAACTGGCCAAATACTCGATATCTCCAAAATCGTCCAATCTGCGCTATTTAAAACGCCATTTTCACACATCACTACTACCCTTCTTGAACATCCATCTACATACACTCTCGAGTCTCTATCTACCTCTAAATCCCACAATAAACCGCCTCGAATTTCTTTTTGACCCACCCAAAATTTCCAATATCAAAATTACCCGCAACTTTTTTTTTTTTTTTTTTTTTTTTCCCAAATATTCCCACCAAAAAACTGAAATTTATCATCTTCACCATCAATCTTTCCATCTCTTATTAACCCAAAATATGTCTGCAGACCACACCCGTGACCCTTGTCCTATTGTCATTCTCAACGATTTTGGTGGTGCCTTTGCTATGGGTGCCATCGGTGGTGTCGTTTGGCACGGTATCAAAGGTTTCCGTAACTCACCTTATGGTGAACGTCGTGCTGGTGCAATTTCTGCTATAAAAGCCCGTGCTCCAGTTGTTGGTGGTAACTTTGGTGTTTGGGGTGGTTTGTTCTCAACTTTTGACTGTGCTGTTAAAGCTGTTCGTAAAAGAGAAGATCCTCTAAATGCAATCATTGCAGGTTTTTTTGTTGGTGGTGCTTTAGCTATTAGAGGTGGTTGGAGACATACCAGAAACTCTGCTATTACTTGTGCTTGTTTATTAGGTGTTTTTGAAGGTGTTGGTCTTATGTTCCAACGTTACATGGCATGGCAAAACAAACCAGTTGCTCCACCTTTACCAGCTTGAAGCAGAAAATAAAAATTTCTTGTTTAATGTTTTATAATGATTTTATGTATATAAATCCTGTCTTTTAATGAATTTAAATTAATATAAACTACAATCTATAGTTAAATCCCAATTAAATCCCTTTATATCTTATTACTATTAATTATCCTTGTTATTGATCAACCAAACCACCCAGATTTTGCACTATTTTGTAATTTTTCAAATTCATGCAAACTTGATCCAGGAGGACTCCAATCACCATTGAATGGACTATCAGTTATAAACGGATGTAAAATGGCTTGTTGTGGCGTCCATCTTTCTAATGGATTGATATTTAATAATCCTTTAATCAAATGAACCAAACTTTCTCGATCTTTAAATTCTTTTTCAATCATTGAACTTGTCATTTGTTTCTTATTCATTGCATAGTTGATAACTAATTTATGTAAATCATTAGTTTTGAAATAGTTTTCACCCATTCTTTCTAAACTTCCCTTTTCTTTCTGAACTTGTTCAAATGTCTTTAATTTATAATCTTGATTATCATTATTATTTGATTTTTCATAAAAAGTATGTGAATTTTTACCCATTTCAATCATCCAAATTGGGGGATTCCCTAAAATATCTGTAATTTTATTTAATAAATCATATTCAGAAGTTCCTGGAAATAATGGTAACCCTAAAAATAACTCTCCAATTATACAACCTAATGACCAAACATCAATCGAAGCAGAATATGGTAACCCTAAAATAACTTCAGGAGCTCTATAAAATCTTGATTGAATATAAGTATACAATAAATTTCTTTCTTGACATGCAGCACCAAAATCAACAATTTTAATATCTGGTTTATCAGGTGAAATCAATAAAATATTTTCTGGTTTTAAATCACAATGGATAATTCTTGCATCTTTTAAAACACATAAAGAATCTAATAATTGTTTAGCGAATGTTCTAACCAGTTTAATGTTTAATCCATTGTATTTGTTTTGTTTCAATAGCTCAAACAAATTGGTTGATAACAACTCAATAACAAGACATAAATGATGCTTATGAGTAAATTTATCTTTGATTCTTAAAAAATGATGTTGATCTAATGGATCCAATTTATTTGTTAGAAATTCCAATATTGAAATTTCAGTCATTGATTGTGAATACATATTTGATAAATTCTTCAACACTTTAATGGCAACCAATTCTTTAGTTTTCAAGTTTTGACATTTAACAACTTGTGCAAAAGTTCCATGTCCTAAAATATCTAAAACCAAATATTTTCTATTTTCTTCAACACCTAAAACATCATTCACATATAAAATATAATCATTTGATTCATTATCAAAACCTTGATTTAATTTCCCTTCACATGGATATGTTAAAACTCTTCTTGGATTTTTAGAGATTTCATAATTGAAATTTGGATTACATAAATTATAAGTTGTTGGTAAATCTGTTGTTAATGAAATCAATGGTGACATATAATTTGAGCCCATGGAAACACGTCTATATTTTGGATTGGTATTGATTTGTGGTTTTAATTCTGTTTTATGAATGATTTTTTTAGCTTTTGGAGGTGGTAAATGTTTCAACTGTTGATAAAATGATCTTCTTTGAACCATGTGCTGTAATTGTTGTTGTTGCAACAGTTGTTGTTGTTGTAGCTGCTGTGCTGAAGAAGCAGTGTTGTTTGCAGAAGCACTTGATTGAACAGTAGCAACAGATTGACGTCTCTGGGGTTCAATATTCAATTTTGGATCAGTGAAGTAAGATGGAGGAGGAGGAGCATGTGATCTTTCAGGTGGGTTCACAATAAAATTCTCTCCACAAACGTTGGGAGTGGGACTCATGTTATCATGCTCATAAGTGGTGGGAAGTTGATTGAAACGAGTTGGAGTTGATAATAATGTCTGTTTTTCCTGTTGATACCACGGATTTTTGAAATTTGATAGAGTAGGTGATCCAAATGGTGATGAAGTAGATGTGGCAGCAGTGGTGTTTGATTTCCATTGCTTCTTCCCGGTGAAAGGAGAGTTCATGCTCCAATCCAGGTTATGTGAAAGGGATTGTGCATTGAGTGTTGGTGAGTCCAGGCAATCTGAAGAATTGCCTGGAGAAGATGCCCGTGAAAGCGGTCTGTCGTCCAGCACTGGCTGCTGGGAAGAGTACATTGATCAGTATAAATGTTGGACTGAAATCCAGGTGTGACTAACAGCAAAAAACAAGTTTTCAGTAGAAATTAAGTCAATTGGACTTGCAAAAAAAAAGAGTTTAAATCAAATTTAGTCTTCTAAACAGCTGGAAAGGAAATTAAACCACTAAAACAGACGAGAAACCGGCTTTTCAGGTGAAATTTGCGACAAATTTTGAATTTCAATGAAATTATCAGTTTTTTATTTTTTTTTGTTGTTGGGGAATTTTTGAAAATATTTCAGAAAATAATAAGAAATTTCAAATTTCAATTGGAGGAAACAGCCTGAAATTCGTGGTTTATAGCGATCGAAGCAGTTTCAAAACACGGAATTTTTATTTGAAAGACCCAAGAAGACTGTAATACTCAAAAAAACTGATTTCAAAACACTCATTTTTACACACTTTAGAAATATAAACAAATAGACCAAGATGAACACCAGCACCACAGGACTGACAAGAAGAAGAGCAGGACAGGCAGCACCAGAAGACGAGGAGAATGCTGCTGAGTTGAAGTTAGGCTCCGAGTTTACTCTCCAGCAGATCAACAACAAGGGAGAAGAGGAAGAGCTTATCACTCTGAACTTATCAGAAGCCAGAATCCTTATAAGAAGTGCTCTTAAGGAAAGAAAAAGAATCATGAAGCCTAATGGACAATTTAGACGTAATGTGTTGAATGAGGACGACGACGAAGATGATTATAATTTAGATGATGATGACGATAAAGAAGAAGAAGAAGATAACGACGAGATTGCCAAAGCAGCCATTGCAGTAGGTGCCAATGAAGTGTTGAAGAAGACATTGGACTATCTATCCACATTTGCAAGATTTAGAGACGCAGAGACGTGTGCAGCAGTGGAGCAGATCTTGAAGAATCCAGACACCGAGATGTTACATCCTTTTGAGAGAGCCCAACTGGGATCCCTTGCCTGTGACGATGCAGACGAGGCAAAGACATTGATTCCAAGTTTGTCCTCCAAAATGTCTGATTCAGAGCTACAAACCATTTTGAACCAACTATCAAGATTGGAAACTCCTTTTTAGTATAATATTACAAAATCATTTATCATTACATTAAAAATTCGGGATTAGTAGGTTCCTTTATCCTTCAAGAATGTCTTGCCACCAACTTTCCACCATCTGGGAATACAGCTGTGTGGGTCTATATCTATAACAGACGAGTGGAACGGATCGCAAACACATCTTTTCTTCAATCTTAAAGCATTGGCAGAAGGACATGAAGCAAATGGAGCATGGATGTAACCAATATCATCAAAATAGTGTACTTCATCTTTCCCCATCAGCAATGCTACTGCCAAAGTGTGAACTGGAGCATCTCCCCATCGTTCGTAGTAAAAGCCACCTTTCTTATCCAAATAATCGAAGTAAGCTTCATAAGCTTCACTTCTAAAAAAATTCAAATCACCAATTTCAAAATTACTCCAGAAATGGCACAGATTGTATTCATTAGAAAGATCCAATTTCAAACTAGAGACAGGTAAAATCAGTTCTTGATCCTTAATGAATTGAATAGAGTTGTTTGGATGTAAATATTGAGGATTCTCTTCAATGAAATCCATCACTGTGTCGTACAACGTTGGGATTGTCTCTTCATATTCATGGATACTGATAACAAAACCATACTTTTTCCCATTGAGACGCATCACTTCAAATGGATCCATTTGGAAATCACAATAATATTCAACTCCAGGTTCTACTCTAAAATAATAATCATATGATAGAAGTAGTTCCTGTTTGTAAAATTTCCCAGAATTAAAACGACACATGTTACGATACGATTTAGAGTGTCCATAAATCACATTGTTTTCAATGGCATCATTGATAGCCTGTTCATATGCTTCATTATCGATCCATGGAGGAACATTCCAATCTTCTTCTGGAATTAGTCCATATTGAGTAGCACCACTGGCCATCAAGCTGGTAGCCTCAACAAATTCATCAGTAAAAGGGACATCGTTGAGAAAAGTCCATGTGTACTGGTATTTCCAATTGAACCTGTCTTCTAAAGACCGCATTGATTTCAATGCTTCATCCAATTCTCTGTTTCTTACCAGCATCAATATCGTAGCATTTTCCCTGCCAGGGGTCAGTATGTACTGAGACTCATCTACTAGAATCTTCTGAGAATATGAATTGGTGGATAGTTTGGGTAAGAAGATGCGTTCATCAATATTCAAATTTGTAGATTTAGCTTGGATTGTCTTCAAATACGTCTTGAAGAGCTGTTGTTGGTAGCTTGCTGCTTCGATTTTCCTGTGAACAAAATCTGTTGACTGCAGAAGCGCAGTGATAACACAGATGGCAACAATCCACACTTTCTGGAAAGTTCTCATCGACAATTCTTTATGTTTTCTGATATTAGAAATTTTTGTTAGGTTAATTTTATTTTTTGTTTTTAATTAAGCTACAATGAGAAGGTTTATATTAGACATCATGGATTGATATATGTATAAACAAAACAGTGGCAAGAGAGAGGGGGGAAAAGATTATTCTGCTAGCTCATAAACAGGCATACTCACACTATCAACCGTCTTGATGAAAATTTTATTGATTTTATTCTGTTTCTTGATCACTCCTCCACTAGGCTTGAACTCTGGGTTTGTTAGAAAATCAAGCACCGAGAACGCATTCTCCACTATATGCTGAGCTTTATCATCAGTGAAACCTATTTTAATAGTGATATTTGTATCTTTCCCAGGCACAAAACTGGTGTTTTTAACTATTGATTTCACTTGGTTCTTCAAATACTTGTGATCAACCTCATTACTTTCGTTATCCTCCACAGTGTTTGCTGGTGATAATTGTACAGCAAATGGCAGTTTCTTATGATTTCTATAAAAAGTCTCTCCCAATATCTGAGGTAAATATTGCATACATCTTTGATCAGCAACAATCAAATCATAATCATGGAACAATCTAGTATAGGTCTTCGGAGATTTAGCCAAATGAGCTTTCAATTTCCTCAAACTAATGACCTTCTTGAATAAATTTTCAGTGATTGGGGATTCAACTATATTTTTCTGGACTTCAACAGCTTTTTCATTTGTGGTGATCAATAAAATGCTCTTCTCGTCGTAATGGCCCAAGGGATGAGCCACTGGTACAATCCTCTGTATATAATCTTTTTTGTTTGTACGGTTGAGTGGCATATCTGTGTTGATCACCAGTTGGATATGTTTATGAACAGAAATATCTTGTGCGTTCAATTGGGCGTGTTTTGCCAACGCAGCTTTTGTTTCGTGTGCAATCAAAGCCTTCACTGCTTTCTTAAACTGTTTTGTGTCAATCTCGTTAATGATCGAGCTGGATGGAGAGGAAGTCCGCGACATGGCAAGTTTGATAGAGAAATAGTGGAATTAAGAAAGAAAAGGAAAAAAAAAATTATTTCATTTTTATTATAGAGAGGAAAAAAAAATAATTTTTTAGACACAATTATTGATTGTTGATTTTAGTTTAGTACATATACTTTTTTTTATTATTATTATTATATATAAACAGAAAACCAAATGTTCTATGGATATGTGCAGTTTCTATCAGTTGTCATTTGGTTTAAAAAAGTTGAAAATTGATCAAGAAATCATCATCATCATCATCAAAAAAAAGAGAAAAAAAAAACTTACACGCTCATAACTCACCTATTCTGGCAACCATTGCACATAATTGCAAATAAGAGCCAACACCTTCTAGCACTCTCATATGTGTAGTTCCGATCTCTTTCATAATCTCCAAACGGTCAGATTCGGCAACTTCATCCAAATTCTTCACGACTTTGAAACTAGTGGATGCAATATCAATAGCCGAATATCCTTTATCCCATAATCCTTTAAGGTAGTTTAAACTAGTGTCGATATCTTTCTCTTTAATTATAGCTAACAACATTTTCTTAATAACTATTGGATGAGGACTATCAACAATTTTGAAAACATTTTCAGAATTCACCAATCCAAACCCTGCCACAGTACTTTGTAAATTATTGATAGCTTGTCTCATATCACCTTCTGCAGTAAAAATCAATGCTTCTAAGCCATCATTTGTATATTCAATTTTTTCAATTTTAATGATTTCCAATAATCTTTTCAACACTTCTTCATCTTGTAATTTCCCATACCTTAAAATTGCACAACGGGATTGTAAAGGTTCAATTATTTTATTACTTTGATTACAAGCAAATGCAAACCTCGTTGTGTTGGAATAAATTTCCATAGTTCTTCTTAATGCCTGTTGAGCACCAGGTGTCATTGAATCTGCTTCATCCAAAATGATAATCTTGTGTCTTCCTTGTGGTAATTGTACTTTCTTTTGAGCAAACTGTTTGATTTTATTACGCACAACATCAATTCCTCTATCATCAGATGCATTTAATTCTAAAACCGCGTCTGAATATTTATCTCCTAATAATTCATGGGCAAGACAATGAATCGAAGTAGTTTTCCCAATACCTGGCAGCCCACTGATAATCAAATGAGGCATGTTCCCGTCATTGGCTATGAGCTGGAGACGTTCAATTGTCTCTGTGTTACCAACAACATCTTTCAGTAAATGCGGTCTATATTTCTCGACCCTTAATTAAGAAAAAAAAGTTAGTTAATTTCTTTGAGGCTGTTTATGACCTTCAGGGTTAACATACCAAGGCAATTCCAGTTTCAAAGCAAGATTTTCAGTCATTTTGACGCGTTTTGTTTTGATTATAATTTTGATTTTACATATCATATAAAAGAAAGTTGAGAATTTTTTTTTTTTTTTTTTTTTTTCAAAATTACATATAAAAATAAAACAGAATTACATGAGGTGAACGATGTCTTTAAAAGAAACAGAAAAGAAGAAACGAATTGTTTACAAACCTTTGCTAGAGCAGAATTTAACACAGTCAAATTTCCCTATCATTTTACAAGAAACTCAGCAAGAAATAACACATTTTCTCACACATTTAATTGAACCAATAATCCAATATGATCAGTTGAAGAAAGATTTAGTTGATAAACCACCATTATACGAATCATTTACCTTTGGATTCAATTCAGTGGTGAAATTACTGGAGTTTCAAAGCAAACCAGATTCCCGATCCAAGAAGTTAGATTTTGTATTTGTTTGTAAACCAGATATTCAACCACAATTGATCATACAACAATTCCCAACACTTTGTTGTGTTGCATCTAAACAGCATCGTGTTAGATTGGTGCAGTTACCTAGAGGTACAGCTATGGAATTTAGTGGAAAATTCCAAAGAAATCTATCCATAATTGGATTGAGTTTGGATGATAAAAGATCATTACCAGATAAATTTATTGAAATATTGAATTCAATTCAAGATGTTGAAATTCCATGGTTACAAGATATTAAATTTCAACCCCCAAATATCAAATTGATTGAAACTACACAACCCATTGTAAATAAAAAAAAACCAAAGAAATTTGATAAAATTAATAAAATTAATAAATCAAAGTGATATAAAGATATCAAGTTTTATAAGCATCAACTAATAATTTAAAATGTTGTAATTCTTCATCAGCATGATCATTTCCTTCACAAGTTAATAATTGGGAATAAATATATGAATAATTATTAAACATAAATTGTTCATTTTTTTTCCCATTGGAAGAGGCAATTTTAGTTATAATTGATTCATAATCCATTCTTAATCTAATGATACTATTATAAAGAGGTTCTTGAGTGTATTGAGACTGTTCAGTAATTTGTTGTAAAGATAATTTCAGCACACCAATCAATAAATTTGTGAATTGAATAGTTAAAGAATGAGGTTTAGTATTATTATTATTATTATTATTATTATTGTTGTTGAAATTAAAACTTGAAGACTTAACACCACTTCTTTTCATATTATCATCATTTAAATCAATTAAATGTTGGAATTTTGGCCATAGATGAATCATTTGTAAATTAAAATAATCTTCTAAAACAGGAATTCTTCTTTTTTGTAATTCAAAAATTAAACTTTGTGATAATCTAATTAAAATTAATACACCAAATATATCAAATGTTGTAGAAATCAATTTTTTAGTATAATGAATTCCTAATTCATAAGTTGGTTTAAAAATTAAATCGAATTTTTCAATAGCAATTTCATTTTTTAAATTGAAAAATTCAATTAAAAATAAAAATTCAACTGATCCATTATCAATTAAAGATAAGTTGAAGCTTCTAAATCCAATTTCCATATGGAATTGAACGTTATTATTTTCAGCTATATGACCAAGCATAACTGTTGGATCTTGTGCATTTATAATATTTGCTCTTTTCCCTATAGTATAATAGATTGGTTGTTGTTGTTCTTGTTGTTTTGATGAGAAAAATGAACTTGATGAAATGGATGTCATAGTGTTTCCAATTAAACAAGATTTATCAGTTGTTAAAATTTTCAATTTCTCTAAAGATTGTAAATATCTTTCAAAATGGGCTTTATAATACCATTTCATAGTTAATACATAAGCATTTTGTAAAAGTTCAGCCAATTTTGGTTCTTTTGAAGATAAAAATTGAAAAATTTCTTTAACTTTTAATAAATCATTTTGAATTACTTGAGATGGAGTACCAATAACTCTTAAATTTTTAATTTTTTTAATAATGAAATTTTTAATTCTTTCTAAGGATTTTAATTCAATTATTTTTAATAATTTTTGGAAATTTGTTAAACATTTTAAATCTTGAAATTCTGGATTAGTTGAATATTTTTCATAAAGATCTGATTTATCTTTTAAAAATTGTAAATCTTCACACCAAGTTTCTGTAATTTCACCATTGAAAATATTTTTAATTAATTCTGGTGAAATTATTAAATCATTTATAATTGGGGTGTATTTATTTTCAATTTCTCTTCTTTGTAACAAATCACTACTCAATCCAACAGAGCGAGTTTTCAATTTTTCCAAATCAGTGGATAATTTAATCAATTGCTGATTAAAATCAATCAAGAACTGAGATACCGGTTGAGTTAATTCTTTGAACTTGGCCAATTTCTGTTGGAACAGTTGTACTTCTGAGACATCGAAGTGTATTTGCACTTCATTCAAGCTTGCTAAGTACCGTATTTCGTATAAATCATCACCTTTGATCTCATTTGGAGGAATAGAGAAAAGATGGGTGCCAATCTTGTTTGTATCTTGTGTTTCAATTGTCGATTCTGGAAGGGGGTTGAAGTTCTGGGAATCTAGGATCTGCTGTAGTTTGGTAAAGTTGGGTTGCTGAGTGGTGTTTGTGGTTTCTGTACTCATTGTGTTTTTGGGAAGTGTTTGGGGCCAAATATGATATTATTATAAATTTGAAATAATATTTTGTTTATTTTTGTATTACAATTTACATACATATAAGAAAGAAAAGAAAGAAAGAAAAATTGTTATAGTTCATACATAAAGATTTACAATCGAAGACGATGGAGTGGAAGAGACGAAGAAGAGGGAATTCAATAGTTTTGCAAGCAGGCGAATAGCTTGATTATTGGACCTTGGTGATATTTTATCAGTATTATCATTACATATGAAAAGAAGAACAGAAAGAAAAGAAGCCCGAGGATTAATGTTGATCTGCACTGAGCACTCCACGAAGAATGAAGAATAAAGATGACCAGCAGCGAGTCCAGGCTGGAAATTAGAAATATTAGAAATTAGAATTTAGAAAGAGAACAGCACGTGTCTTGATCTTGTACTACAACAGTCTTATACGACTCTACAACTATAAAGAGACTGGTCACTGAAGACACGTTGGTTTGCAAGATTGGAATTTGGAAGTAGACAGTGGACCGTGGTTGGCTGTTATTAACTATAGACAATGGAAAATAGACAATAGACAATAGACAGTGGACAATAGACAATCACAGACCTTCATTTGGAAGTGAACCGTGAACAACAAGTCACAAAACACACACGTTCAACCATCCAACTGAATGCTACAACTATTTAACACCACGCTGCCCACATCGTCCTTCTTCCTCTACTTTTCAACAGCATTCTTTCTCATCGCTACAATGTTCAATCTCCAATCTGTTCTTTCCCTTGCTGCTCTCACTCAGCTGGCAACTGCTCTCATCATTCCAGCTAACCATTTGGAACCAGTGCAAATTGATGACTACCTCCAAAGACCTTTGAAAGGCTACCATTTTGGCTCGATTTCTCCAGACGGTGTTGAAGAGGTTTACAACTATTGTAACATGCCTAGAACCAACAACATTACTTACATCCAAGTGAACCCAGATCAGTACAAGTTGAAGTATGTCGAGTTGATTCACCGTCATCACAAAAGAACACCATATTCTTCCAATTTATTACCAACTGATTTCCTGGAATCTTATTATTCTTACCCACAAATCACCAATGGAGGTTCTTTAGACTCTTATTACCATGGTGTTGATTTATGGAACGTCTATCACGACTTGCTTGGTTTTTTACCAGATGAATACAACTCTTCTCAAGTCGAATACAGAGTCACAAACAATCCAATCACCACTCAAGTCTTTAAATCCTTAGTTAAAGGAATGTACCCATCTGCCTCAATCACCCCGGAATTAAGAAAATTAGACAACTTAGAACCTAATTTACCTTGTTCCCAAGGTTCTGCCATGAAATCAACAATCAGATCCACCAATACTTGGTATAAAGAAACTAATTTAACCATTTATAACGAATTGGCTTCCAAATTCAATATCACTAAAGAAGATCATGCTGGATTTTGGGGTTCAATTGATCATTTCTTTGATAACCTAAGTGCTAAAACTTGTTCTGGTGACCCTGTTAACGTCACAATGTCTCAATTAGAACAAGTTTTCAAAATGGGCCATTGGGAATGGGATTATACTTATAGAGCTTCCCCAGACGCTAGTAAATATGGTGCCTACATCTTTGGTAACTGGACTTTAGAACTAGCTGACCATTTGAAATCTGCTGCTGATGGTACTTCCAATGTTATCTATAAACATAACATTGCTCATGATGGTTCAATTGGTACATTAACTGCTGTTTTAAAAGATTTCTGCGATATCACTACTTTACAATGGCCAGGAATGGGTTCTGAATATGTCTTTGAGTTATATGAGAAGTTGGATGGTGGTTCTCATTATCTCAGAATCTTGTTTTCTGGTAGAGAATTGACTTTCACCAAAGTTGATGATTTCTTCAGTTATTTGAATAAAAAGGACATTGCTAAAATCGCATCTTCTTGTTCTGCTAATTAAGCTTTGAACAGTCTTTATTTTATATAGAAAATACATTATATTTTATACAAATTTATACAGCTTTAATTCAATTTTCATTGTGGTTCTTTGAATCTTCGACATGTATAAAAAAAAAAAAAAAAAAACCATTTCAAAATCTCTTTTATTAAAACATAAACACCCAAATACAATTCAAAAAAAAAAAAAAAACATGTCTATCCAATTCATTTCATCTCCAAAAGAATTTAGCACACATCTCACCAATTCCAAAAACCTCGTGGCTTATTTCACAGCTTCTTGGTGTGGTCCATGTCAGGCAATTGCTCCATTAATGGATCAAATTTATAATGATTTTAAACAGATTGAAATCATTAAAATTGATCTTGATTCTAACCAACAATTAGCCCAAAAATATCAGATTAGTGCTGTTCCTACTTTTTTGTTTTTCAGTAATGGATCTTTAATTAATCGTCTTCAAGGTGCTAACATTCAAGGAATTAGAAATGGTGTAGAAAATTTGATTTCTTTGAATCCTAATTGGACAAGACTTGTTTCTTCGACTACTGCAGATAATAATAACAGTTCTAATGAAAATTCATATGAAGAATTAAACTATGTTATTGGGAAATACGTTCCGAAAGGTTATACAGTTTTAAACAACTGTATTTTTTTCAATGAATTTGAATCTTTAAATTTGAAAAAAATTCAATCAACTAATGAAGGTGAATTAACTGATTTTGTTAGATTAAATAATAATAAAGAATCAGGTGTTATAAGTGATGCAGATAGTCAAATCTTATTACATTTGCCTTTTACAAATCTAACTAAAATTTATTCAATTTTAATAAAATTTAAACCTAATCAAAATAATAACTATCAAAAACCAAACTTAATTAAAGCATGGATTAATAGAAATAAAATCATTTCATTTGATGATATTGATGATATCACACCTTTACATCATCAATCAATTGATGATGATCAAAATTGGGATCCAAAAAATTGGTTTGAAATTAAATTAAAATTTGTTAGATTTCAAAAAGTTTCATCAATTGATTTATTTTTTGATGGTGAAGACCAAGATTTAAATACATCAATTGAAAAATTAATTATTATTGGTGTTGATGGAGAAAGTAAAAATCAAGGGAAAATTGAAAAAATTGTCGATGATGACTATTGATTGAACAAGCTACAATTCATCAAATGATATTTAAATTAATAAATCATTGAAACCTGAAAGATTATAAAAGGAACCTATATAGATATATGTTTGTGTGTTTACCTGTTTGTTTGTTAATTTTATATTAAAATTAGGCAAATAATTCAGCAATATCTTCTGGTAATTCTTCAATTTGGGTAGAATAGAATTGTTCAATTTCTCTCATGATACCAACATCTTCATTAGTAACAAAGTTGATGGCAACACCTTTTCTACCAAAACGACCACCTCTACCAATTCTATGAATATAGTTTTCTTTGTTTTTTGGTAAATCATAGTTAATAACTAAAGAAACTTGTTGAACATCAATACCTCTAGCTAATAAATCAGTAGAAATCAAAATTCTTGAAGAACCAGTTCTAAATTCTTCCATGATAACATCTCTATCTTGTTGAGATAAATCAGAATGAATAGCAGAAACAGTGAAACTTTGTTCAGTTAATCTTTGAGTTAATTCTTCAACCTTTCTTCTAGTGTTACAGAAAATAACAGCTTGAGTAACGGAGATAGAATCATATAAATCACATAAACAGTCAAATTTGAATTCTTCTTTTTCAACATTAATGAAATATTGTTTAATACCTTCTAAAGTTAATTCATCTTTTTTAACTAAAATTCTAACTGGGTTTCTCATGAATTTGGTAGTAACTTCCAAAACATCTTGTGGCATGGTAGCAGATAATAAAACAACTTGAGTGGTTGGTGGTAATAATTTGAAAATGTTATAAATTTGTTCTTTGAAACCAAAACTTAACATTTCATCAGCTTCATCCAAAATAAACATTTTGATTTTATCAGTTCTCATGATACCACGGTCAATCATATCAAAAACACGACCTGGAGTACCAACAACAATTTGAACACCTGATTTCAAAGCTTCAATATCATCTTTCAATGAAGAACCACCAATAGAAGCATGAACAGTGACGTTCAAATGAGCACCAATAGCTAAAACAACTTTTTGGATTTGTAAAGCTAATTCTCTGGTTGGAGCTAACATTAAAGCTTGAGTAGCTTTCAATTTTTCATCAATTCTTTGTAAAGCAGAAATGGTGAAAGTGGCGGTTTTACCAGTACCAGATTGGGCTTGAGCTAAGACATCATGACCTTCAGTAATTGGTAAGATGGCACGTTGTTGAATTGAAGATGGGTTTTCGTAACCGTAAGCAAAAATACCTATAATTGAATTGTTAGCGATCTTAATACTGAAGAAAAAAGGAAAATCACTCACCTCTTAAGATTTCTGGTTTCAATTTCAAGTCGTCAAAACTGTAGACGACGTGGTCGTAATTGGTTTCAATCAAGTTAGCGTCGATTTCAGTGATTCCGTCAGCCATGTTGAGATTTCAGGGGGGAAAAAGTCGAGTTGTTGTCGATGATGAGAAGGAGCTGAAAAGTTTTTTTATTTTTTTTTTTACAAGCGACAAAAAAAATAAAAAAAATAAAATTTTTTTTTTCTAAAAGCGGGTAATTTCTAAATAAGAAAGATTTTGAGAAGAAAAGAAGAAATTTAACAAGTTTTTAAAGTTGAATTCCAAAAACCATTATACTAAATAGATAGAGCGGATTGAGAAGGTCATTGCTGTGCTCTTCTCAGAGTTGTAGCTTGTTTCAGTTAGAGCGTGTTTCACGTGTCTGCCATAAAATTCCGTGTCAAGATAAACTACTGTTATTCAGTATAAACATTGCTGGTAGTTAAGATACAGAGATGACACTTGGATGAAAAGATAGCTAAGTACTGACAGATCATTGCCAGCAAGTGTTGGAAACATCAGCTCCTTTCAATTCTTCCCTTTAGGCTTTAAACCAGTTCAAAATTTCTAGTTCTTCACAGTTAAGGTACCTGCATAAGAGTGCATGGTCCCAATACAGAGAGTATAAACTACTACATGTAGCAAAGCCGTTTCATTCAGTCATTAAAATAAACATTACTAGTAAACATGACTCGCCAGACTAAACTCACACAACCCTACTAATTTCTCCCGTTTTAACCTTGTAAATGTATCCGGTGATTGGAATATTTTTCAAATTATACTTATTCTTCTTCAAATACTCAACATCATTAACGACAGACTGCTACACGTCTGAGAATGGTAGGAAACTCAAATGATCGGTCAGCTCACCAGTCTCTTGCTTCAATTGTCCTCTCAAATCATCGTCTTGGAAGGCCAACATTCCACAATCTCTCTAGTTCCTAGTAATCTTTGAGAAATAATCAATGATCTCAATGCATCACTTGCACAACCACCTGCGTTTCTAATAACATGGGCATCTCCTAGTTCAATCCCCAATGTTGCAAATGGATTGATTCTTGCATCCATACAAACAACAACAGCAACTTTCTTGCTTGGTGGTAATGGTAATGAACCTGATTTGAAATTATTAACGAATTCTTTATTATTAGTTTCGAAAATTTGATGGTTAAAAGCTGACTAGCTTGCATACATGAGTTTTAATAATTAACGTATAACAGAGCAAATGTAAATGTAATTATAATAATATAATATACGGTTTAATTCTCCTTTTTATACCTCGAGATGTAAGCAATGATCTTGTTTGCCTATCATCATCATCTCAATCACACTTCATATAAACTAAATCTGGTAATTATGTGGCTGAATATAGTCTCTCTACAACATGAATTATTTGAACACAATGTATATTAATTAGTTGCGGAAAAACCAAAGAAATACCTTAACGGGAGTATGACCAGACATTTTTCAATAAACCATCACGTTGAGCTAATCTGTTTAATGAATCGTCAGCTTCACCAGCAGCTCTAACGTAACCACTTAATGCGTAGGTGGTGAATGAGTTTGGAACAGCACGACCTTCTTCATCAACGTTAACAATGTTGATTTGAACTGAAGCATGATCTTTAGCTTTGATGATTCTACCAGTGGCAGAACATTTACGTGGAACGTATAATTCAACCTGTAGGATTGTTAGTATTGATATTTGGAGTTTGAAAAACAACTGGAGGAGATGTGAAGACCGCTATTGAGACAATATTTGTGTGTGTGTGTGAATGGGTGTCTGCCTGTCTGTTTCCACCGTATACTATGTATGTCTTTGAAAGTTTTAAATAGAATAAATTGTTGTAACCAAAATGAACTATATTCACCTTAATGCTGATGGTATGCACATATAATAAATAGGATAAGATTACCTTAAAAATGCCTTTAGTATGTTCCCAACTGTTTTTTTGTATAATCCGTAGAGTCTCCTTCATATCATGACGTCTTTTTGATGAGTCCATAAAATAAGACGCACACACACACTATCTCTCTCTCTTCTCGCACATGATGACTCTGCCATGAAAGACACTCCAAACCAACTTACAAGTTGACCTTTTTCGTTTTCCATTTTGATTTGTCTTTGATGTGTTGTAACTTGGAAATTGCAATTAAAAGAACTTTCAATTCACTTATTTTGTTTATTGTTAGTGCGAAAAATTGATGGATTTTTCAGATGTGTGCTGCAAAAAAAGTTCCGGTTTTGGAGTTACCTCGGAACTCAAAAAAACAGTTGTGACTTTTTTTTATTTGATATTTCAATGTACGGTGTGTGGATGTTAAAAATTTAAAAAGGCCCTACTAAGAAACACGTGATCTAATATTATATTTTTCTCTTTATCATTTATAGCTGGTTCCTGGAATCTATGAGCAGTGAGCACTGAGCAGTAAGCAAATTAGAGTCACGGTTCATACTACAGCAATATAAACTCTATCAATAATTCAAATAAATAATTAAATACTAAAATAAATAACCTAACTTCTACTCAACACAGCAACACTCTCAACATGATGTGTTTGAGGGAAGAAATCAAATCCACAAACACTCTCAATCTTGTACTGACCTCCATTGGCTGTCTGTGTTAGGAAATACTCAACATCTCTAGCCTGGGAATGGACATTACAACTAACATAAACAACCCTGGCAGGCATGTAGTCACTTAATTGTTTCAAAAATACTTCATCACATCCTTTTCTTGAAGGATCAATAATGACACTAGTTTGATCATTTGGTGTATCAATTTCTGCAAAAATCTTTTCTGCTTTCCCATCAATAAACTTGACATTTTTAACTCCATTTCTTTCAGCATTTTTACGTGCAAATGAAACACTGTCAGCACTAACATCAACTCCAACAACTCTATCAACACCTTTAGAAGCTGTTATACTGAATAACCCAGAGCCACAATATGCATCAACCAAATACAATGGTTGACCGGCTTTATTAGCAATTTGTAAATTTGAACATACATATTCTGTAACTTTTGGTAAAATTGAATTATTATTTTGGAAAAATTCACCTGCACTAAACTCAAATGTAAAACCATTGATATATTCCGTAACAATTTGTCTTGATTCAGTAACACATGATTTAACCAAATATTCATCATCTTTAATTTTCTCAACAATTGTGGAAACATCTCCAATTTCATCTTGGTTTTTGGATCCAGGTTGTGCATTAATGAATTCTTTTGATTGTGCAATCTCTAAGCTATTAGTGATTCGTGTATGTTCTCTTAATAAAATAGTTGATGATTTCTTATAACTAGACCATTTTTTCAAAACTTCAATTCTTTCATTCTTCATACCAATATTAATCATTTTGGTACCAATAACACATTCTTCAATATCAATAACACCTTCTTCTCCACCTTCAGTTTTTCTCCAATGTGGCTTCCCTTTACTACCAAATCCAATTGGTGGTGCTTTACTCAACACTCTTTTTCTAGGTATATCAAAATGTGGTGTCAGTTTAGTTCTATACTCAAATTCTTTTGGTGAAGGAACTGTTGCTCCAATTTCAGGGACTTTACCTTCCTCAATCAATTTTTTAGCAAAATATTTATAAGCATTGCGCACTGTTTGTCTTTTAAATTCTAATTGAGTTTCATATGATAAACCTTGATATTGACAACCAGAACATTTCCCAAAATATTTACATTTTATTAAATCTTCTGATCTTCCACTATTTTGTTCTACAACTTCTAATAAATCAGTCTCAACAAAATTTGGATGTGTTTTGAATACTTTTACTTTAACTAAATCACCTGGTAAACCAAATGGAATTATTGCAATTTGTTTTTTCTCCTCTGGATTTTCTGGATGCGGTAACAATGCAAGACCATCACCATTGGAACTTAATTTCAAAATCTTGATATTTTCAACGATTCTATGATAAATTGACTCATCAACTTCATCATTTAAAATTCCATTGACATTATTTGAAATTTGTTCTGGTTTTAAATCATATTCTTTTAAAAGTTCTTCAATTTCAAATTGCAAAACCCCAAACGGCGTAGTTTCATCAATTACTTTGTTCTTATACTTTCTTCTTTTCTTCTTTTGCTGTTTTGGAAGAGTAGACGTAGTCTTGTTATTTAAAGAACTGTTTTTTTCTTCTGCTACAGCTGGTTTTTTAGCAATATGATCGTCACCAGACTCACTGGAAAGCTCTCTTTTCAAAGCAACATCATTGTTCATCTCTTCATTCTCCAAAGCGTCAACACTTGTCATTCTAAATCAATTTTCAAATAAATTTTCAAAGCTCATCGCTTTAGAAGCAAAATTTCAAAAAAAAAAAAAAAATAAAAAAAATTATTTTTTCATACATAAAGAGAGTTCAAGTCTACAATGAAATTTAGATTTTTTTTTTTACAGAACTTACTTTTTGTTTTGTTTTGTTAATCTATTCTATGCCCTTAAAGCTCCTCATCAGAAGGATACTCAACAGGTTGACCAACTTTCTCCACGTTTCTGAAAGTTGGGAGTGGAGCAGGAACCATTGAATTAGCAGGAAATGTTTGAACTAAATCTGTTGTAATTGAATTGGTAACCATTGGTTTATTCCTAAACACTCCAGGATGTCCACTCTGTTGCTTCATTGATTTTAACAACTGTGCATCTTGCATAATTCTATAATTCATCACATTATTGACATTGTTCTCCAATTCTAAAATTTGTGTGAAATTATCACAATCATATAAATTATCTTCATTATCAGTGTCAATGAAATTGAAACTTGTTTGCAAAAAATCAGTGTAATCCATAAGCAAAGTATTTATTATTACTGGTGGTAACGCAGATGAATTTTTAATAAAACTGATTACTTTATTCAACATTTTAAAATCTTTAACGGCTTTATAATATTTGTAACTAATTGACCAAAACCCGATGGAATCACGAAGAATATCCATCTTGGAATAGTAGTTTAGCATTTTTTTCACGTTCATATGGTTTTTATTGAAAAACCAATTTATCTTAACAGATTCAACAATAATCATTGAAATTGTTTTGCTATTCAATGCTTTGAAAAATCTATTAATGAACTCATCATCGATATTATTAACATTAGAATTTTTGTTATGGTTGTTTATGTTAAAATAAATTGACAAAATCTTATCCAAAATACTCAACAATTTATCATTATCTTTATAATATCTTGCAAGATACTTGATGAATCTTGATACTGGTTTGAACTCATTTGGTAAGAACTCAATGATTGACAAATAAACATTTGATATTTCATCAAAAGATTGGTTATATTTTTCGAGAAATAAAACATAATTTAGTCTTATATCAACATGATTGATTGGAATGAATAAATTGATGGCTCTTTTATAAACTAAATTAATTTCATTGAAAAATTCTGAATCCGGGAAATAATCCAAATACCAATTCAAATACTTACACCAAAATTTGGTTAATAAAGCAGTCGGAATCAAACATCTTTCAAAGATTGATATGGTTTGAGTTTTAAGTAAATGATTTGTTGGATTTTTAGAAAATTTATTGATTTGATAATTAAGATAATTGTCCCAATTTATTATTTCATCTTTTGGTAAGTTAACTAGATTGAAGTATGAAACTTGTATCTTAGATTCAAACTCCCATATTTCGGTGACATAAGCTTGTGTGTATGTAAAAATACTATTAAAATATTCTTGGATCTTGTTTCTTTTCATTTCTTCTGAATCCGATTCATTTAACACCAAAGATTTTTCAAATTTCAAGATATCATCTATTTGAAAAGCAGGAAGCAAGCTCAAAAATTCTTGATAGTATCTTGCGTATTGATGTAAAGGAATTCTGATGATTTTTAAATATATCTTCAAGATAATTGTATTATTACTATTAACATTTTTCTCAAATTCAATAAATTTATCCCAAAAGGGATGACTTAAAAATTGGTTTCCAATATATCCAGATGCTATCTCAAAATTTAATCTTATTTTATCCTTATCTTCCCCAAAATTAGAAATTAAAATATTCAAATAATCCAACCATAAATCAATTGATGTTGGGAAAACATCCAAACTTCTGGATAAAACACCAATAGACTCATCAATTCCATTGATTTGATACTGGACCGATGTATACTTTTTCCAATAACCAAATAATAGGGGAAACCTGCTCAATAAGTTCTCAAAGGTATTTGTTATTATAAGTTTGATTGAATCGTCCATTTGTGGGTATTTCAAAAGCAGGTTTTCTGTGAGCTGGATCAATTGGTCCCATGCTTTAATATCATTGTAATCCTCATGCTGTGTTCTCTTGTTAGTATTCGGGTATCCCACGAGTTACAGCACTATTAAAAACTCACCACTTTCTCTCTGGCAGATTTCCAATCGAGATTCTGCTCCAAAAAATGTGCATTTTCCACCAGAAATTCGTCAGAAAAAGCTGATTTTGTGTCTTCTGCCGTTGTTGGTCTAGAAGGTAGTTGGATCTGCGTAAAATCTAGGTAAAAATCGTCTTCAGAAGCCATGTTTTTTCTTCAATTTTTTCGAATGGCAATGAAATAATTTTTCATCTTTTTTCTTTATTTTTTAAATTTACAAATCTTTGATGTTTTAAAGACAAAAAAAAGCAGAAAGAATATGGTAAATGTTGTTGGTTTCCAAGTTGATCTGACGCTCCTCTCACAGCAAAGTGTGCGAGGTGTGGTTAGTAAAGTTGTTGACCGCAAAATCACGTTGGAAAACGGTGCGTTTTTGGCTACTTTTTTCAGTGTTTTGAATGTTTACTAACAACCATCACAGCGGTGTTTTCTGATGGGACACGCTTGCCCAAAGTGGAATTTGAAGGCACTGCTATTGCTGACTTGAAAGTCACTGATGTCCCAGCTGAGTTACGTGCCAAATTAAGCAAGAAAAAGAAGAACAATAACAACAACAATACACCAAAACAAAAAATTCAGGACGATGCTGTGTTGTTCTACGAAAATAGCAGTACCCCTTCTAAAAAAGAGCCGAAATCCAAAGTTGTCTATTGCAACAGCAACGAGGTTCAATGGGGTGATGATATCGAACAAATCAAGCAATCTAAAGATTTTGATTTCTCAGGTTCTACAGCCAAGTTTGATAAAATCAATGCACTAGAAGAGTTTGAGTCTAATGATAAAGTTGATCCAGCACATAGGCTAGCTGGTTACAATAAAATCAAGACTAAATTTGATCATGATGAGAACGTCATTGATAGAAAAGTTGATTTATGGAACAATGATGAGATTTCATCTATAACCTCAGATGCAATTGGTAGTCGCGAATTGAAGAAGATTTTAAAGATTGGTGTTGGTCATGGTAGAGCTGAGTCTTCATTAGTTTCAGGAAATCGTACCAGAAGATCTCCTTCTTTGGATGTTCGTGGATTTCAATTACTCCAATCAGATACTCGTGATAGTTTACCCTTATGTTCACCAATTCAATTATTGGAAGTTGAAAGACTAGCTATTGAACAGTTCAAAATATCACCACAGATGGTCATCGAGAATGCGAGCAGATCAATTTCTCAACTGATTGTTAAAATCTTAGGTGGGAAATCTAGAATATCCACCACTAATCATAATTTACCACCTTTAGTGTTGATTTTAGCTGGTAATAACCGTGCAGGTTCAAGAGCATTGGCAACTGGGAGACAATTGATTAACCAAGGTTGCCGAGTGTTGGTTTTCACTCCAATCAGTTATAAAAAAGTTTTGAATGCTATTAACAGCAATAGCATCAATGTTAATAACATCAACAACAGTAGTAACAGCAACAACAGTAATAATCATAATATTAATAATAATGTCAATGTCAACATTAATAGTAACAACAGTATTTCCAATGATGATGTTTTGGATAGCAATTTCACTGAACAATTCCAACTGCTTAAACTTAGCGGAGCCAAATTTACCAGTGAATTGAATGAATTAAATGTACTGATCACAAGTTATGAGAGTGCTGTTGAGCTCTGTGTGGATGGATTACAAGGTTACGATACAAATTTGAGTGAAACATGGGGAGATGAATTAGAGAGCAGTAAAAAAATCATTTCCTGGTGTAATAAACAGAACTTTGGTATTCTATCTCTTGATATTCCATCTGGGGTGGACTCAGGATCCGGTTTGATTGGAGAATTGGAGATTGTGGAGGCCAAATGGGTAATCAGCTTGGGGCTCCCGGTGAACGGTATTCTCCATGCGTACTCCAATGGTGTTGTTTCCAAAACTGAATGGGACCATTACCTCGTGGATGTCGGTTTACCTATGAACCGTTTATTTAAAAAGGGGTCTTTGAGGAAATTCGATCGCCAATGGTTTAGTGGGGAGACATGCATTGCGATGGAGATTGAAAGATACTGAAATCCAGTGATGCGACTGTTGCGTGTATTAAAGAAAGAAAAAATGAGTCGTCATGAATCCACTATGTATTGTATTTTTGTTTTCTTTTTTTTTTTTCATTTATTGGTACAAAAAGATGAAAAGTAGGCACCATTTCTGCTACGGAAATGTTTGTTTGTTTGTTTAAATCTTGTTTCGGGCTGAGAAGTTCTAGCAATTCGAATTTTTTTTTCTTTCATTATCGCTGTAATCAGAGGAAAACAAAAAAATTCAAAACAAAAAAAAATCAGAGAGAAAGAGAGAAATATTCACAAATTTTTGGTCTAATCAACGGGAAAACTCCTAGCCAAACACGTTGTTAAATTTGCTGAGAGACTTCAAACACGCTTTTCAGGTTTTTGTGAAACACATCACACCCAGCTAACAGGTCTTCCAGCAGTTAAAACCGCTTCCAAAGACTTCCAATTATCAGGTTTTATTATTCATTCTCACAAGTCCAACAACAACACCACTCTTAGTGGCCCTTCATTCAACTCATAATCATACAACAAACATGGGTATCTGCTGCAGCTGTCTTTCAAGTACGTATTGCTTTTGAAACTCAGGTAGTAAACACGCTTCCTTTGGTGTTTATGCTATGAAACTATTTTCGAAAGGGGTTGTGAACCTCAAATCCCAAGACGTCTAAATTACTAACTGGTTTTTACAGAACGTGAAGACACAGATGCATATCAACCGCTCCTTTCTGAGAATGAGCGGGAAGCCATTGCTGCTCTACTAGAGTATTTGGAAAACGTGAGTTATAATTATCATCATACATTATTTCAATCAATAATTTCATCTTAAAAGAAGCCATTACTAACTTTCTAATCCTAGAGATCGGACGTTGATTTTTTCAGCCATGGACCTTTAAGAGCATTAAGCACTTTGGTGTACTCCGACAATATTGATTTACAAAGAAGTGCTGCTTTAGCATTTGCTGAAATTACAGAAAAAGATGTTAGAGCAGTTGATAGAGAGGTTTTAGAACCAATTTTGATTCTTTTAAGAAGCACCGACCCAGAAGTTCAAAGAGCTGCATGTGCAGCTTTAGGTAATTTGGCCGTTAACAATGAAAATAAACTATTGATTGTGGAAATGGGTGGATTGGAACCTTTAACTCGTCAAATGATGAGTCCAAACATTGAAGTACAATGTAATGCTGTTGGCTGTATAACCAATTTAGCAACCCAAGATGATAACAAGGCAACTATTGCAAGATCAGGTGCTTTAGTACCATTAACTCAACTAGCTAAATCAAAAGATTTAAGAGTTCAAAGAAATGCCACTGGCGCTTTATTAAATATGACACATTCAGATGAAAATAGACAAGAATTAGTTAATGCTGGCGCTGTTCCAGTATTAGTGTCGTTATTATCATCTCCAGATTCAGATGTTCAATATTATTGTACAACTGCTTTATCAAATATTGCAGTTGATGAAATTAATAGAAAAAAACTATCATTAACTGAACCAAAATTAGTTTTACAATTAGTTAAGCTTATGGATTCTTCTTCATTGAGAGTTCAATGTCAAGCAACTTTAGCTTTAAGAAATTTAGCATCTGATGCTTCTTATCAATTAGAAATTGTCAGAGCTGGAGGTCTGCCTCATTTAGTTAAATTATTACAAAGCTCACATCAACCTTTGGTGATTGCAGCTGTTGCATGTATTAGAAACATTTCTATACATCCATTGAATGAAGGTTTGATTATTGATGCTGGATTCTTAACTCCATTAGTTGCATTATTAGACTATAGTGATTCAGAAGAAATACAATGTCATGCTGTTTCAACTTTGAGGAATTTAGCAGCAAGCTCAGAAAGAAATCGACTAGCTTTGTTGGATGCTAATGCTGTTTTGAAATGTAAAGAATTAGTTTTAAATACTTCAGTTAATGTTCAAAGTGAAATCAGTGCATGTTTTGCTATTTTAGCACTTGCTGATGATTTAAAATTGAAATTATTAGAATTGGGAATAATTGAAGTTCTAATCCCATTAACATTTTCACCAAATGGTGAAGTTTGTGGTAATGCAGCAGCAGCTTTAGCAAATCTTTGTTCAAGAATTAATAATTATAAAGAAATTTTGAAGAATTGGGAATCACCAAAAGAAGGTATATTAGGATTTTTAATTAGATTTTTAAATTCAGAAAATCCAACATTTGAACATATTGCACTTTGGACAATAGTTCAATTATTAGAAAGTAATAATAATGAAATAACATTATTAATAAAACAAAATGATAATTTAATAAATTCAATCAAAAAACTTGCAGATAAAAATCTTGGAGCAAGTCAATCACATGCTGCAATTTCTCAATCTCAAGATGATGATCAATATGAAGACCCAAGAGTTGAATTGTACAGTTTGACTCAGCAAATCTTACAATATATCAATTGACTGATTTTTAATTCATCTAAATTTATTTGTAATTTAATTTAACATTGAAAATTCTGGTTTTAAAAGGGGAAAAAAAAAAACTTCAATAGAAATCTAGTTGTTCATTTGTCCTAATGTATGCTGTTGTGTGTGTTTTTTTTTTTTTGGTTTTTTTCTTTTCCTCTTTTTCTTAATGTTGTAACTAGTCATAATAATAATATATAAATGCTAGTTAATGGTAATGTGAACTTATAATATTGATAATATAAATTTGTAGTGAGTAGACATTAACATGACCGGCATGCTCTCATTTGAAAAAATACAGCTCATTTAAATCAGAATTCAGTGGACCTTGATGTTTCTGTTGCTTTATAATTAATATCTTGGGTTTCAAAATTCTCATTATCAGTAGGTTTTTGTAACTCTGGTCCAGCCAGACTACTGAAATTAATTACCTCTGATCTACTGTTATATTTTCTGTGAGTACGTCTTTTTCTAGTTGTTATTATTTTTGATAAATTTCTCTCATAAGTAGTTGTTGCAGCTTTGGTATATTTGATTGTACTTTTTGTAAGTTTTAGTTTCTCATTTTTACGAGAAGTATCAATTGTCTTTAATTCACGAGATTCATTTTGTTCAATTATGCTTTTCCAATACGCACAATTAACCTTAAATCTCTCTGTGTTCAAATAACCAACAAAATTTTTGGCAGTATCTTTAGACATAAAAGATAGTTCTTCCAATTCTTCGTCTGGGACTTTCACTCTTTGTTTCTTGGATTCTCTTTGCCTTTTGTATATAACCTTTTTGGCTTTGAAGTCAACAGTCCATGAATCCAGCTGTTTCTGTTGTTCTGGTTTCAAAGCCAAATATGCCAAAGCAAGCATCAAGTTCTTGAACGATCGCAGTCTCCTGTAAATTGTTTCTATTGGTGTCCCCAATTCTAGATCTTTCAAAGCCAGTTGAAGCTTAATCACAGAGTCAACAGGGACCTCTTCTTCCTGAATTGTCAAGTTCGTATTATTTCTATTACTCTTGATAGGAACAGTTTGATTGGGATTACTACTAGTCCTCAACTGATCTTCAAGGTTATTCAAACTACTATCATTAGCAGCACTCTGCTCCAACATCTCTTTATCCCGTCTTTGTATCACTTCCTTACAAAGGCTCAGCTCATCCGTCTTTCTTTGGCAAAACTGGATATGCGACTCGCCTTTTCTTTTCTCCCCAATCGTACCAAGAAGCTCCAGCAAGTCAACATGGGAGTCCCCTTCAGGACTACCAGTCGTGAAGTTCATTCAACGGACTAAAAGCTGCAAACACAAAGGACAATTACTGCTTCTCTTGTCCAAACAAAAAGACTAAACAATAAATATAAGTAAACACACGCACACACACCGGTTTAAGCTCGCTGGTTTTCTGGTTGGGCAATAAATCCCACTATCACAATACTTGTTGGCTGTCTGATACTTCGGAGCAGTCAAGGAAAATTACAATTGCAAATTAATTGGTGTTCTCAAATATTGGGGAATTCTATATTGTCTTGTTAATTTGTTTGTATAGACGAAAATCCTCTAGATACATAAATTAAAGATTAAAAAAAAAAAAAAAAACCGGCGTAGAAATACTTTGTTTACTTGTTTGCAACAAGGCTTCAAACGCGTGTTTGCTGGTAGCATACAGGCACAGCAGCCCCGTCTCAGAGTACTGCACGGTTTATAGTGGCTGGGTTGGAGGTGGATGAGCTGCTTTTGTGGTGATCGGAGGCGGGTCTGCTGTGTCTGTAAGAAATTGGTGAAATATTTAATGATTTTTTTAGAAAAAGAGATCCTGCCCGTTGTGACTGGTTGAAGATTTCAAAATGGGATTCATTTGTTTTGTAGGAAAAAAATCAAATGATGTGCTTGTGATGGGAACGAACGACGCTGCAAAACAAATGGGTCTCATGTTGAAATCTAACCACTTCAGTCATAGATCTTCATCTTATGAAGTATTCACTGGATAGTCACAAACCTTTGAAATGAGGGTAGGAACCCCTCATGGTGCTCAGCATTTCTGGTTATGATGACGAACCTAGTGTTCTGTTTTTTGGTGATTGGAATTCTGTTTTAATCATAAACATATACATCATAATATTTTGGTGGTGGTGTACGTAAGCAAATAAAACTTTACTAACTAGTGGTTTATGTACTTGTTGATATCGGTAATATAAACAGTGGTTTCAATGGAAATCTACTTGTTGATCTCCTGCTGGATTATAAGAAAGAAATAAATGTGTGCGGTTTTTTTATTTTTTTAATGATATAATTGTTTATAATTGAAATTATTAATATAATATTATAAGTTATTTACCATTATATTATATAATATCATCCCTTTGATATTTATCTTGTGTCATAATTGT
>JAJMDW010000181.1:0-25072 GCA_030573755.1 Starmera amethionina
AAAAAAAAAAAACCCTTATATTACAATCTACTGTAGAATCCTTTTCATAATTTTTATTTTATACATTTTTAGCGATATTAAAGTCAGATATTTGATTTTACTTATTCAAACTGATGACATCCATGTTTAGATTCAATCTGCTATGTACATATTGTTATAAATCATTACCAAATTTTTAAGTTTTGATAAATTTTAAAATGTGAAAACATATCTGATCTTTTTCTTTAACCAACCATTTTAAATTGCTGAAAACACAACCAAAATGGCCACTACAACCTCAAGCTCATTTTTCAAATGTAACTCATGTCAAATTCAATTTCCAAACTCTGATTCCCAAAGATTTCATATGAAAACTGATTGGCATAGATATAATCTGAAAAGAAGAGTTGCTCAATTACCTCCAATTTCTGCATCAGTTTTTTCAGAAAAAGTTGATTCAGCTTTTAAAATCCCTAAAACAGATGAGTTTGGGTTTGTTATTAACGAACCTAATCACTATGGATCTCGTTCGTACAATAAAAAATCAAAAAAATTGAACAATAAAACCAAAAATAAATTAACCTATACAATTACAAATGAATCTGAATTTTCTAACTTTTCATTAGGTGATTCCATTCATACTCCCTTGAACCATACTGATGTTGATACAGATTTTGAAACTAACACTGAAAGAAGCTTTGAATCTGATCCAGATGAAGATTTTGGAACTGAGTGTAGTTCTGATGATGAAGATTATGAAAATGATGAAAACGAAGATGATAAAGTCTTGAATTTTTCAGAACTTAACTGTGTTTTCTGTGGAGTATCAAATGAAACAGTTGAACTGAATGCAGAACATATGTATAAATTACATGGGCTATACATCCCCGATCAAAAATATTTGATTGATTTGAAAGGTTTAATAAATTATTTGATTGAAAATATAATATTTGACTTGAACTGCTTGAATTGCCATTTCCACGGGAAAAATTTAGAGAGTATAAGAGCACATTTAAAGTCTAAATCTCATTATAGATTACCTTATGAAACTAAAGATGAACGTGAAATATTATCAAAATATTATAAGTTTAATCAAAAGATCAAGAAGAATGTCGAATTTTCTACTTTCGATGAAACAATGATTATAGAGAACTCTAACAATGACGGAGAAGAAGACTTTGAGGAAGAAGAGGAGGAAGACAATTACACAGTTGCATTGATCAATCCAAATCTCGAGTTATCATTACCAAATGGATCAAAATTAGGACATCGTTTGAATAATAAAATTTACCAACAATCAATCTTGATTAAAACTCCGAAAGAATCTCAGTTGACTGTTGCATCAGCAGATAAACGTTTCGATGTCCCAATGAAAAATCCAGTTACTCATACAACAGTTCATGATCATAAATTTAATAAAAATAATGTTTTGAGTAAACAAGTTAATTTCCAAAAACATTTCAGAGATCAAATGATTTGAATTTCTCTTTTTTAGTTTATTTATATAATTGATGATAATAATATGATTATGCATAATGATGCTCAATTGGATTCGGTTTTTCGTTAAAAGGTGTAACCAAAGTTGAATGAATTGAAGATTGATTAATCATTGAATTTTCTTCATGTTTTTTTTGAATTTCTTTGAACTTATTTAATAAATATTCCCATTTTTTATCTTCAATTGATTCCAAAATAATAGATTCTTTATTAGCATTATTTTTTTGTAATTTATTTGAGATTTGTTCATTTATAATATTGAAGTTCCCAACACTATTTAATCTATTTTTCAAAATTTTAAAAGCGTTTGACTGAGGTAATACCATTAAAATCCCGTAAAGACATTTATATAAAAATGGATAATTATTCGGTTGCAATAACTGTAATCTTAACTTGGTAAAAATTGGAGATTCTAATAATTGAACTAAAATATCAAATTGAATTAAAATATTAAAATCTATCTCAAAATCATTAATAATTATTTCTAGAACTTTATAAGCTAATTCATAGTTTTCTGATAGTAAACATAATGATAGTAAAGCAGGAGAGTTATGAGACCAGGCATCAAATAATTTTTCAAAAAACTTCAAGTTTGATTGATTTTCTTTACAATTTCTCAATTTATTCCTTAGATCCTTCAGTTCAGCTGAAGATATCAAATTATTGTTCAATAATTGAACAATCAAATTGATGAAACTTAGCCCCAATTCATCTGAGTTTTCATTCAAAACTATTGATATATTTTCATAAATTCTTTGAGGGTTTAAATTAATACAAAGTTTTCTGATAATGAAATTACCTCTCTTCTCTAAAAACTTCAAATCTTTTTTAAATAATTCTAATAAATTAATTATGAAAATTTTGAAATTATTATTGTTTAAATTTAAAGAAATTTCTGATAGTATATTCAAATCAAAATTGATGACATTTTCATTTGAATCTTTTAAGATTTTCAACAAATGTGTAAAAGTTGTATCAATATTTTCTAATAATTTTGTTGGGCTTTTATTATTTATCAATTTCAACCAGTTTAAAGCTTGAACTCTAGTTGTTTCATTTTCATTTGATAATTGTGAAAAAACATTATTAATCAATTGTTTATAATCTAAGTTATTTTTTTCATCAAGGTTCTCCACAAAACTTAATAAACTTTCATTTAACCGATTAGTTTGCTCTTTTGATGTTGAATTTGATATGATGTTATTACCGTTAATAATATTATTGATGTTATTGCTTGGAGTTATATTACTATTATTGATGCTTGAAGAATCCTTAATTTTAGAATTCGGCGGGGATGAGATTATTGATAATAATATGGTTAAGATTTTTGGTAAAGCGATGATGAAAGGTTCTGGAGAAATTTCAAGTATCACCTGCAACCAATCAATAACAACCATTTGAGTTCTTTCATCAGAGGAGTCTAAATGTGCAATTAATATTTCTAAAATTTTACCAAAATCCAAATGAATATCTTGACCATGAATATATTCTCCACCGTCTTCAAAATCAGATATATAACTCTCATCATTATTGATCAATTGCTGTTGAGCACCAGGTTGGTTATAAATATCTGTTGCATTCGATGAAGTGTTCATAAGATCATTCACAGGAATGGTTGCTTGAGTTGCATCCAAATCTATTTCATTATCATTATTATCATGGATATTAAGATTGTTCAAATTGTTTATTAACGATCCCGATGGATCATCTTGGTAATGAATCTTTTGCGGATCAATTTTTTTAGGAGTTGAAGTTATTAAATGATTAGTATTTTTATTACTATTGGTGTCATCTAAAATTAAATCTTGTTTGGATTTTTTACTTTCCACCATTTTATGAATTTTAGACAACATTTGAATTTCTTCTAAGAAATCACTCAGTGTTCTTTGGGTTAAAACTCTAACTTCGCTGTGGTTGTCACTCAAAAAATCTAATAGCCCGCCCAAGAATGAAGGCAGATATGAAATTAGGTATAGATAAGGCACTGCATCAAGTAAAGCAATCCAGGAAACCAAAAAAATTCTAGTGTTTGGATTGGTTGCGTACATTCTTTCTGTTAGCAGTGGGATGAATTTAGGCAATGAGAATGCAGTTTCTTGATTCTGTTGGTTGGGAATTTGTAAGTAATTTCCATTGGCATCTTCAATAACAGAAGGAATATCAGTCTGTGGGTTTCTTTCAATGACACTGATATAAGATGATGCTTTCTCCATAACAATGTCTTTGATGAGTCTATCTAGCAGATCAGTGGCGTTTTTCACTGTATCATCTGAATCACTTGATAATTTACATAAAATATCAAATATTTCGTTGAAATAAGGCAACATCTCACCCTTTGCAACTTTGGCAATATTGTACAGACTCTCACACGCGTAGTACCGCACCCTGGCGTCCTGATCCCCAAAACAGTCAAACACAGGCTGTACAATTACATCCAAATACCGAGCCACCTCAGTCTGTCCCAGCGCAATAGCAATCGCAGCCAGTCCTATCAGTCCTCCGTTCCTCACGTTCGGATGGTGCACGGCGTAGGCGTAGTCCCGCGACAGTTTGGCGATGGTCTCTGCGATGCTCTGGTGCTGGCCATCCTTCAAAAACTCCTTGATCTGAGCCTCCAGCTCCAGAGCAGCGGCCTTACGCCTGTCGTAGAGCCTGTCGTTGAGCCCTTTGAAAATAGATTTATCTGGCTGGTTAGTCTCCTGTGCCTGTTGTTGCGCTCGTTGCGCTACCGCTGCCACTCACCCATCGCTTTCTCCTCTCCCTTCTTCTAGTTGTTAATGTTGTTTATGTTCAACTTAATTATTAAAAAGTGATCGGTGGCGTTTTGTTTACTTTTCTTTATTTAATATTTATTTTCAATATCAAAATGGAATCAACTGCAACTAAATCGTTTATTCTCTGGCACTTAAGCTGATACTCTTGGACCGCAACAACAGCCTGCAGCTACACAATGTATTTTTTTTCCCTCAAAGAAAATTAATCACTGCTGCGCACAACCTTCCAAATCTTTCTCCAAATCGGCTGGCACATCGTCCTCTCCAAACCCAAGCGTCGGAAGCACTTTGTTCATATCGCCCATCAGCTCTTCTGGTGGGTCACCGGCCTCTTGCAATTGCTCCAGTTGTTCAGAGATATAGCTTTTTGCAAGCTCATTGTCATCTGCATATCCTGGAGACTCGAATTTTGACACAATTTTAGTGATGATGGCCAACTGACCGTTGTAACGCGCCAGTTCCTCTTCAGACAATACACTGCAATGCTTTTCAATCCATGCAGGATACTTCCCATGGAGGTCTTTCAACGGCTGGTACAGCACCTCTTTGCTCACAAGCTGCTGAAGCATTTGTGTTATCAAGTCTGCAAACTCTCCTTGATCTTCTCCGTCTGCACCGTCCATGTTCAGCTGCTGCATCAATTGCTCTAGCAACTGTTCTGGTTGTTCGTCTTTAATCTCCTGATCCACTCTGCTGCCATTCTCTTTGAGTCTGTTCAATGTGGAAGAAATGGTTTTTTTGAAATCAGCACTATCACCACCCACTGGTGTCTCCTTTACTGCACCATTGGACTCCAGATTTAATGCCCGAAGCATCTGCTCCAATTGCTGCTTCACCTCTGGAGCTTCTCCCTCCAGCTCCTTCATTGTCTCCTCCAGCTGCTTTTCAAACTGGCTCTGTTCAGAATGCTCAGATTGCTCCGCAGACTGCTGCTGTTGTCCTTGTTTCTGATCGTTTTCAATTGCTGAAAAACCTGATGGCTTGCTCAATATCTCATCTGCAAATTCGTCAAGATAGTCGTCTAACTCGTCCAGGTCGTCGCCACTCATTTTGATTCAATCCTCTTCAACAACTTCAATTATCAATTAAAACAACAAAAAAAATTAAACTAAAAAAAAAACATTTTTTCTCATTTTGAAGAATATTTGAAAATCTCAACATTTGTCTCAAATTCAAACAGTTTTCCATTAACAAAACCGTGTGAAATGTCACTTTTAAAAAGCCGTTTGCAAGAAGAAAGGTAAATAACTATATTTGATTTTGATTTTTGACATAACTAACCTTTGTTCTTTCAGAAAACAATGGCGTAAAGACCACCCTTTTGGCTTTTATGCTAAACCAATCAAAGCAGCTGATGGTTCATTAGATCTACAGAACTGGGTTGCTGGGATTCCAGGTAAAGAAAACACCATTTGGGAGAACGGGATTTATCCACTCACCCTCAATTTTCCAGATGATTATCCTTCAAAACCTCCAAAAGTTAAATTCCCCACTGGATTTTATCATCCAAATGTTTATCCAAGTGGTACTATTTGTTTATCCATTTTAAATGAAGAACAGGATTGGAAACCAAGTATAAATTTAAAACAGATTGTTTTAGGTGTTCAAGAATTATTGGATACCCCAAATCAAGATTCTCCTGCTCAAGAACCAGCTTGGAGAGCTTTTGGAAAAGACAGAGCTACTTATGAGAAAAAGGTGTTAGAGCAAGCTAAAAAATACGCTAAATAGGGTTTAAAGAATTCAATAAATTAATGTTGTAATTTATTCATCGTTTAGTACTACATTTTTGTTAATTTCTATCTATTTATTGCAACTGATTATTCCTTCTTTTTATAATCAATAAATCTTCCTAAATCATGATGAACAGCCATTGATCTAGCTCTTAATTGTGGATTAGTGTTCTTATCAATCAATTTAAATTGTTTCATCAAAATTGGTGAGATTTTTTCTAAAAATTGTAAATATTGTTGATTTTGGAAAACTGGTGAATCATAATCATATGATTTATCTCCATAAATTTCGAACAAATTTTGAATGATTTCAACAACTATTAATGCTTCCGTGTTGGATAACTTAGAGTCTTTCTTCGATGTAAAATCACCTAAAATTGTCATAAATTTTGCCGAAATTTGACCATTTAATTCAATAGATTTCTTACTTAATAATCCCAAGATCCCAATGATTCTAACAAATAATTCGTCGTCTTCTTCAAAACGACCAATTTTAGTCAATTCATCATCAAACTCAGCAAGCACTCCATTCAAGAATTCAGGACTTATATCAAAACTATTCAAAACTATTAAATTTGACCAAATTATTCCGAAAATACTGATTTTTTCGGGTGTTGTAACTATAACTGAAGTAGATGAGCCGTTGATTTTACTCAACGCATAATTCAATAGTTCTTGACTGATTGTTTCATTATTGTAATTGATTAAATACCAAGATAAATTATTTAACCCTATTAGACTTTTTGATTTAAATTCATTTATATTAGAAAATTTAATCAGGTTTTTCAATAGTGTCATTATTAATGACTCATCTGAAATTAAGTAGTTGTTTGATCCAAGAATCTCCATGATAACTGAAATTAATTCAATAGAAATTTCAATTGCTTCAAATTCCGATTTAATTTCATCTCTTTTTTTAATTTCATTTTTGAGATTTGAAGTATTATCTAAATTTATTGATAACAATAATTTTTTAGTTTCATGATCGTAATTATCAATAATTTTCAAAATATCCGTTAAAGTGTTTGTATAGAATTCATTATTATTGTTTGATGAACTAATATTTGAAACCTCATAAAATTGTAGATTTATACCTAAGATTAAAATTTTTGTTAAATAATTGGTGTTTAGTAATTTATCAAATTTCAAATTAGATAATTCAGGTTCTACTAGTTTCATGAACTCAATTGACTCTGTACTAAAATCATAAATGAAACTTAGCAAAATGTTGTATAAATTCTTGGAAATCAATAATTTATTATTTTTCAAATCAAAACTTTTATTTAAAAGTTTAAAAACAAACTTTAAAACTGGTTCAATTTGTAATAAAATCTCATCAAATATTTTGTTTGAAGAATCTCCAATCAAAGTGATAATTGCAATCAAGTTCTCGATATATTCAAAGATTAAATTTTGTTCTTTGAAACTTTTATTTTCTTCAATTAATTTATCAACTTTATTCAAATTATCTAGTACGATTGGAAAAATTCCTTGTCTCCATAAATAAACACATACATCATAACCATCTTCCACAATAATGTTTCTTAGTAACCCAAATGTTTCCACAATAATTTCATCATCTATTCCTTCTAAATCGCCTTTGCCTGCTATGTACTGTTCCAATAGTAGATGCAACAATTTCTCTTTCAGGAACATGGTACGCAATCTATTATCTTCACACAAAACTGAGATAGTGGTCAAAGTTAACGATCTTTCATTTCCTGTCAAAGATTTGGCACTTAATTTCTGCATCAATGGTGTGATTTTGTTCAATTTTGAGGCATCTTCTGCACTTCCGTCATTTCTAATTCTCAAAGGATTCTTTCTGTGCTGCGATGATTTCGAACGTCTTTTTAATTTACCCATTTTTCAATGTTTTTAAACTTGTTTTCTTCTAACTACAAAAAATAAAATTTTTATAGAAATTTTTACTACATATAAAAAAATTTAGGTTTTTTTTTTGTTTTTTTTTTATGAGCGATGAGCTGTTGACTACCTCATTGGGAAATAAAAATGTACAAAGTGTCGCAGCGCACCGAGTTAATTAAGCATTGAAGAAAAGCTATTCTTGTGATGGCTGTGGTGGTTGAGTCTGTGTTTCTTGTGGCTGTGGTGCAATTCCTGGAAGATTTTGGGACCCTGGAATGGCTCTCAGCACCAATTCTCCGTTGGCATCATATTCTGGTACTGGGATGTCTTGTCTTAAATTCCCGTCTTTCTTCAATTGGTCACTGTTTTGTTGTTAGATTTTACATGGATGACTGGATAATATGGTGTTGTACTCACATGATTAGAGGTTCGAATAGTTTGGTTCCTGGACTGAAGTTAGTATTTAACACTGGTATTTGAAGTCCTCAAAACTTTTCATAACTGCTGTTTGAATGCACTTACCAGTCATAATACCAACACAAGTGGTTAGTATCACTAATGAAAGGTTGAATGCGTCCACTCTTCCCATTCTGCTGTTAGTTTGAAAAAGTTTGCAAGTGATGGAAATTTAAATTCAGCTATAATAGTAAATTGTAATATTATTGATTTTTTTTGACATATGCGTAGTTGAGAAAAGTTCAAGATTTTGAATTACATATACATAGATGATAACAATAAAAATTACAAGATCTATATTCCACTCTTAAAATCAACACATTATTTTAAGCCGTTTTGTTTCGATTCTATTTAACAATAACTTCATAACTGTCGAACGGTCTGACTAGCACCAATTTTGAGCCAGAAATCAATGCAACAATCCCAGTAGAATTAATACAACCAGCCTTGATCTCTAACGAAGGAATAACCAAATTGTTGAATTTATGACAATCATTGAAATTACCGACTGAAGAATTTAAATTATAAAAAACTGAGTTTGATTGTTTAATCAACCCAATTAATGAATTGTCCAATTGACTTTTAATTAATTTTGGGTTATTTATCCATGAATTCAACTGATATTCTTTCTTAAAATCTGTAAAACCAGCTCCATTAGTTAAGCTTTCTAATTGATAGCTTCTGATCCATCCAGTTTCTCCAATAACCAACAATTCATCATCTTTAAATAATACTTCTTTGATAACTTTTGTATGATTACTATTGAAAGACATTGGGAAAATGGAACAACACCATTGACCAGTCTTCCAATTTAGTATTCTAATGCAATTACCGTTTTCAACAACAACGACTTTATCAAAATCATAGTCAATGATAGTTTTAATACTTGTTATGATTCCATCTGTATAATAGACATGATTTTTCTCATTAATTGTATCCCAAACAATCAGTTTGTTATCATCTCCCGAACTAACAACAACACCGTTGTCACTTAAATCAATACAATTAATGTGGTCTGTATGTCCGTTCATTTCATCCTTCAATTCAACAATTTCTTCATTTGTTAAATGATTGATCAAGCTAATTGAATAGTCATCATGTGTTGCCACAATATATTTGGAGTTAAACCTCAATAGATTGACTTTATCACAAACAATGTTTGAAGTTTGAAAGATCCATTCTTGTTGGAATTTAGACTTTAGATTGAACACAAATTTATTAGTAGTAGGAATTGGCGTTAGAATGGAAATACCGTTGTCATGACCCAATGCTAGCAAGTTCCCATTCCAATCTATGCTGTTGACTGTGGTTAAAAGATCGTAACTGTTGGTTCTTCTGTTAGTTTTTGTTTTCCTTAGATCTGAGACTCGAACCAATCATTCGCCTATAAACTCACCTTAATGAGTAGACTTCGTTGTCCTCATTAACTGTCTGATCGTTGATATTAGGGATAAGAAGAACAGCTTTCTCTGTTTCTTCTGTCATGATTTTTCTGCTAGGTAATCTAAGTAAACAAAGCTGTGATATTTTTAAGTTAAAATATGAGTTTAATGCTCCTCCGGGTAAACTAGGAAACTAACATTTTTCAAACTATGTAATATGGTAACTTCAGTCTTAACTGTAAAAGTAGAGCTATGGACTGTAGTACTCATTGCATACATATCTCTGATAATTCAAATTCGAATGGGAAGCTGCTCAAAATTGATGTTGAAATAGTACATAGATGATAGTACTACTGAGCTACCGAAGAGCAAAATTTGAAAAAAAAAAAAAGAGAAGTAATTTGAAAAAAATCATGGCGCCAACGTTGTTAGTGAAAATCGACGTTAAACCTTTTTTAGATTTTGATATGACCTACTAGACATTCCTGGCTAATGATCAATGGTAAAAAGCAATAATTGGAGAAAAATCTACGGGTTATAAGAGAATTAATGGAAAGTAAGTTATAAAAACTATCCCGATTGGGAAACTTACTTGATACAGTTTGTTGATCTTGAATCTTGATGATTGCTCAATGTTTAGTGCTTAGTACTTACTCTTGAAAATTTGACACAATTAATTATAATTATTAACATTTAATTAGTTTATAAGCTACTATGCAGCTAATTTAAAATTCAGACAACTGGAATTTAACTAAACTTTCATGAGTTTATCTATACAAAGACTGTTTGTCACCGTGATGGACCAAAAAAAGAAAAAAAAAAGATAAACTACGTCGTGGATTGCGTCAAGGAAAGATCGACTGCCACTCAACTAAATACTTGGCTGTGCTGCTGCCAAAGTATCTGATCATTGACACAGCAACAGATTACAATGATGACACAACTTTTGAAAAATTTGATATATAGTTATTATAAAATTAGTGATTCCAAATGCCCAGATTGCCCTGTTATTTAGTTAATTTACATAAATATTAATATCAAAACTAGTTTTATTCTCAAAATAATTTTAGTTATATAAATATTGTTCATTTCTATTTGCTTTGTAAACCAACTAGAGTCTAGAACTTTAGAAGTCTACTTTTCACTATAAGTACAATTTGAAATTTTAGTTTCATATTGATTGTTTTTAAAAAGATCGGAGATAAAGTCTAAGCGGGAAAAAAATCATGATTTAAATAACATAATTGTGCTACAACCGCAGCACTTAATATTGTTGAATTAGAACAACTGCACATATAACACCAACAGTATCAAAAACAGCTTTATGAAACTATACTTTCTACAACTAACGAGCATTGTTTGGCTAATCAAATGATTGATGAATTATAACTTCTATAAAACAGATTTTGGTGGTTGAGACAGCTGTAAATGTGATTTGAACTCAGCAACATTGGTGATCTCAACAGTCTCTTCAGTTTTATCATCAACAATTTCATCATCATCTTTGATTTCTTTGAATGGATTCAAGTTTATAACTAATTTAGAATGATTATTTAGAATATACGTTTGCATAAACTCAATCAACTGTTCTTTACTAATATCTTTCAACAACTCAGCTTCTGCAGCATGATGATCAAAATCATAATAACCAGAACTGATAGAATAGTAAATTCTTGAGTTTTCTTGACTTAAATTCTTCAATTTTTCCAGTTTCTTGTTAATCAAAGCTTCAACATTCTTGTTATATTCTTCAACATCCATCTCTTTTAATGTTTTGAAAAATTTGCTGTAGAAATTGTTGATTCTTGATTCTAAAAATTTACAAGATTTTTCACTTTGAATAATGATTCTGGCACCAAATTGTGTTCTTGTTTCAATCAATCCACTAAACACAATGTATCCTAATTGTTCTTGAGTTCTTAAAACATTGAAAGCTGGTTCTTTAATCAATTGTAAGAATAATTCTGTAATGGTTAAAAGCCTAACATCACTGATATCTCCAATTTGGTAATAATGTTGAATACATGAATTAATATTTTCTTCATCTTTCAAAACTTGATCATATTGAAATCTTTGAGGTGATAAAATATAAGATTTTGGTTTATTGTTAAACTCTTGTTCACTTAATTTGGCACATCCATCAAATTTAGATTCAATTAACTCATGGATTTCTTCAGCTTGTGCATCAGTAAAATTACCATGAATTAATGACTCAACAAAAACTTTATCGTCAAATAAATGATTTTTAAAATTGATAAAAGTTTCAAAATCCAAATTTTTCAAGGCTTTCAATTTATCTTCAACCAACCAAGAGTTCTCATTCATCAAATTTCCAAAAATTGAAGAAATTTGTAAATATGGAACTTTATAACCATAATTATCCAAGTTTTCAACTAATTTATCTTTCAAAACATTGAATCTATCTTCACTAACTTCGAATCTCGAAAATTCTGTTAAAACATGATCCAATAAAATTGAAGATTTTTCTGAATAACCATTAACATTAAGGGAAATCCCATTTTTCAGTTGACCTAAATTAAAATGCAAACCAGCAATTGATGCGGAATAGGAAGTATCAATTAAAATATCATCTAAAATTTCAATGAATAATGCACTCATAACAAAAGTTTCTGGTGTTTTGATTGTGGTTGGTAAAGTTAGTAAAATTTGAATGAATGATTTTGGTGTTTTGAATTTATCATCTTTTTTAAACCAAGTTTTGAATCCATTTTTATTATGAATTAAGGTTGGAGCAATTGATTTTGATTCTGGAACTTCATAAGTTGTAAAATCTGTTGCAATAAATTCATTGATTTTTGGTAATGACAAATATCTATTCAATTCAACTGTGGTTAATTTACCTATTAATTCAGGTGATAAATCTTCAATAGAATAATCAGTTCCATACCATTGTTCTTTGGCATTAGTCTCTAAGCTTTGAGAAATCAAAGTGACCCTCAAATTCTCAACAGTAAGTGTTGAAAGATATTCAGTAATCAAATCTGGCCTGAAATTTTTGAAAATACCTTGACTTAGAAGAAATTCATTAGGAATAATTGTTTCCATTTTATGTAAATCTTTGGCCAGTTTTGAAGCAGTAGAAGAAGGTGAAGATTTTTGTTTAAATTTGAAATTCATTTCAGAAATTTCTTTCAATTCTTCAAAAATCCAAGAATAATCGGAACCTGAATTAAATTCTTTTGTCAACATTTTCAAATATTGGAAAATGATTGTCAAAACATCTTCATAATGTGCTAAACCTTTTTCTGTTAAGTCAACATTGATATTAAAAACAGCATTATCTTTTGAAATTGGATAACCACCCGCTGATAAACCGTTAGCCCAACCTTCTTTTTTTAAAACAGATAAAATTGAACCATCACCTTCATGACCAACCAAATGACTGAAGATTCCAGAGACATGAGTGTCCCAAGTTTCAGGGTTGTTTTCATAATCTGGAACATTACAAAATTGTAAATTCAATTTATTTTTGTTCATAACAGGTTTTGCTTTTATTAATTTTGATAATTCATTTGAACTGAAGGCTTTTGAATCAGTAAATTCAGGTTTCGGAATGTTTAAGTTTGGCACCTGGGAAAATTTTGAAATTGCCCATTCCTCAAGAATTGGTAATTCTTCTCTACCAATAATAACCAATCTCATTAAATTTGAAGAATAATGTTGTTTGTAAAATTTCAATAATTCATCTCTAACGTTCAAGCCATTTTCAATTGGGATTTCGCCCAAAGTTTTGGCATTACCTGTCGAGAATTTATGATAAGGATGGGCTTTATTTGATAAAGATTTATCTAACTGATAAAGTCTCCAAGTATCATTTTGTAAGTTTTTTTTATTTTCAGAATCAACAGCATTAATTTCACGATCTTTACAACTTGGATCAAACAATGGAGCAATGAAGAATTGAGAAAATCTATCTAAAGCACCTTCTAAAAATTTATGATTAACTTCAAAATAGTAATTGGTATTTTCAGCAGCAGTATAAGCATTTGAATGACCACCATGATTGGATAAATAACTTGAGTATTCATTTTCAGAAGGATATTTTTCAGTACCCATGAACAATAAATGTTCACAGAAATGAGCTAAACCAGGTAAAGTTGGGAAATCTGAGAAAGCACCAACATTAACATCTAAAGCAGCAGCAGCTTTATCGGCAGTTGGATCGTGGATCAGCAATGCTGTCAATTTGTTTTGTAAGTGAACAATTTTATATTGACGGTCATCCAAATCTGGGATTTGTATGTTATTTGAAGTTTTGAACATGACTGGGGTTCTGTGTTGTGCTTGAGTTAATTTGCAAGTTGTTGAAATAAAACGGTTTAATTTCAGCATATAGGAAACCCTTATGACAAATTTCTAACTTATATTGTGCTTTGATTGTAACTACTAGTGTCTCAATTCAAAATTTGAAATAGGTGATGAACTAATTAGGGTGAAATAGTGAAATGAGAAACCAGCATAGTTGTTGTTGAGACTCGAGAGGTTAATTGAAATTTGAAAATTTCGTCAATCTACTTTTCCAGTGTGGTTTAAAGGATAAGCTATTAGGTAATCATTCAAACAGTGTCAATGTCATGTGATGGTGGGATTGAGGTGGTTTAAAGGGGAGTTTATGAGGATTGAAGACTGGTGATTTCAAGATGCTGGATGCAAGCAAGCGCCATGGTTTTCAGAAGGTTGAATGAACTGCAGCAGTTTATGTTGCAGGTTTCAGAAAGAAAACTGCAATTAATTATTGGAAGATTTTGCAAGGTTTATATATTACAGTTTGAGAAATTGTGAATTTTTGTCGATTATGATAAATATGATAAGTATGTACTATATTGTACGTGGTTTTTGGTGGTATTTTTTTGGAAGTTTTGCTTTTCAGGGGATCATTGTGTAGCGATAGTTGTCCACTACACAAATATCAAGTTTATATCTATCCGCTATGGACAGACAACGCAGAATCATCGATAAACTTGTTTTCCTCTCTACTGAGCGTGGGCTCACAACTTAAGTTTTTAATTTCCGTTTTTGGTAGCTACCTAAAACAGTGTTTTTTTTTTTTTTCTAGTTTTTTTCTTTTTTTTTTTTTTTTTTTTTTCCAAATTCTGAACTAAAATTAGATCGATCGAAATTTGAATTTGAAACTCACCAAAATAAATAAACAAATCCAGCTTTTTCTTCTTGTTGAACTTTCCATTCTCAGGTCCACAGTCGCTTTTATCCAATACCAACAACAATGAAATTACAATTTTTAGCTTTGGCTCTAGCTCTTACCAAACTCACCACTGCAACTCCTCCAGCATGTTTACTTGCCTGCTCAGCTTCCGTTTTGAAACAGTCTTCTAACTGTGACACTTTGAACCAAATCTCCTGTTTCTGCTCCAAAGAAGCAGATGCCATGAAGTCTTGTTTACAAACAACTTGTCCAAACGGTTTGTCTTCAAAAGCTTACTCCAATTTTGAATCATCCTGTTCTGCTGTTGGTGCCAAAGTTGCTGATGTTGCTTCTTCTTCCTCTTCTTCTTCGACCAAGAAGACCACATCCTCTTCAACTACTACTACAAGTTCAAGCTCTTCTACCTCAGTCACAACTTCTAGTTCTACCATTCCAACCACCTCAACCTCAACCGCTTCCTCTTCTACTCCAGAAACCACATCTTCTTCATCCACCACCACCACCACCTTTTCATCGCCATCATCAACAACAACAACTTCTTCAAGCTCCTCAGTTGTTGTCAGATCATCCTCCTTTTCATCCCCATCTACATCCCCATCTACATCTTCATCCCCAGCTAAACCATCATCCTCATCCTCAGCTAAACCATCATCTTCATCCTCAGCCAAACCATCATCTTCATCCTCATCCTCCACCATCACATCCAACTCATCTTTTGCCTCTGCCGAACCAGTCATTGCCACTGCTTTTTCATCCACTACAACTTTAGCTACTGCTAGAGGTTCTGGTATGATCTTGAATGCTCCAATCGGTGCTTTAGTCGGTGCTGTTGCAGCCAGCTTCTTGTTATAAGTTCGTTAATTACTTGTTCTCAAATCTTGATACCTTTTCCAACTCACAGGTTTATTATTTCTCCATATTAAATAGCATTTCTTATATATGTAAAAAATATTTACATTAATTATTCTTTTTATCATTCAATATCGAGTAGCCATACAAATTTTTATGAAATATAATTTTGAAAAAAAAAAAAAAAAACGGTTGTAGTAAATAAATTCATCATCGACTTGAACCAACTTTTATATAACTATTAACAAACCACATAGATTTGTAGCATGATCGTTACAAGAAGAACGTTTTCAACCACAGGATCGAATCATTTTTTCAAAATGTTTGCCAAACAGATCAATGCAATTGCTCCAAAAATGCCAGATTTAGGAATTTTGAAACCAATTGGCCAACAGAATCCTCCAGCTGCTGCTCAATCACACGCGAAAACAAAGTCTTACATGAATGTTATGAAAAGTATGATGGACTCAGATGCAAGAACTAAACGTAAAGAAGAATTAGAAAATCAATTATCAAAAGCTGGGTTTTATGAATATAAAGTTTATACCACTAGTGGTGGAGCATTATTCAAAGCCCCTCCAGCAGAATTCACACCAAAAGAATCATTATATTTTCCGGAGATCAAAGTTGAATCTCTGAATTCTACAGAATCTTTTTTAATAAATACTAAAATAAGCGGTAAAGTGAATATTATTAGAGTTCATTATTCAAATCCAACTGAACAAAGAACTGCACCATATTTTATCAACCCTAAAAATCAAACAAACTATTTGGAAAACTATGATATATTTGAATCAAATTTCAAAAATTCACAGATTTTAGATATTAGTATTGGACAAAATTCAACAAAATTGTTCTTACTTAGATTATTTAAAAGTTCAATTAAATCCAATTTACCAACTAATAGAAAAGACAAATATTTTATTGCATCTCAATCAACAATGGGGTTCAAAACAAGGGAGTTGATTAGATGTGATAATGCATTTATGGGATTTATTTATGTTGTTGATCATAAGGGGAAAATAAGATGGGCTTGTTGTGGGAATACTAAGGATAATGAAAAAGATATCAAAACTTTATGGGAGGTTGTACAAAGATTGGATTCTGCTGCTAAATCTGAACCCTGAAGTAGCTCCAAAATGATCAAACTCAGAAACTTTTCATTCAACTGAGTTACAGTTGACGGATTAATAGATAGCAAAATAAAAATAGAAATAGTGATGTTTTGGAAAAGATTTTCATTAAGTTCTCTAAAAGATTCACAGTACTCTCTTGAATCTTGATGTATGTATATAATGTTTTTGACTAAAAATTATAAAAAAATCTTTATGTAGCAAAATATGCAAAATCATTGCATTCTTCAACAAATTTTATTTAATTCAAAAATGTTCACCAAACAAGCGACCAGAAGTGTTACGCAACATGTATGTTAGTGGTCAGAATTTTCTCAAGATGAATGGGTGGGCATTCAAAAATTCCATGACTAATGAGCTAAAAGTCAAAACTGACTTTTTTCTAGATCAATGTTTTTAGCACTCACAAATTTTCAACATTTCCAAGATTAAACCAACTGAGCCAAAAGAGTGTAGATAACCCACATTCAAGACATGTCTGTAAAACTGTTTTTTGATTTGAAAATAAACTAACATTTTTTTTTTTAGTATGGGTTCTACAAAGATTTTGGTACTCCTTTATTGAAAGTATTAACAATTACATTCGGTACTTATTATGGGATGATTTATTTACAATCTTTGCTGGATTATGAAGAGACTGTTGAGAAAAAAAAATAAAGATAATGAAGTGCAGATTTTGGGGAAATGTATAATGATTTTTTACAATGAATGATAAACATATGTATAAAGATTAAGCAGTACTTTGCTATTTTGTATTAACATGTTATCAAATAAAAGGGACGGAAAAAAAAAAAAAAACTGAAATTTGAAGCAACAATTCAATTGTCAAGCTTTCAAAAATATCTATCTTATATATGTAATTATTGTTATCAGTTTATATGAACTTTTTAAATCAAGGTTTTCAAACGGTTTTCAACAGCATCTAAAAATTCAGTTGTGGTAACATAACTTTCTCTATCAGTCCTACCAGTGGCCAAAGCTAAATCTTTTGTCATGATACCATCAACCTGAACAGTGTCAATGGTTGCCTTCTCCAACAATTCACCAAATTTAACAACTTCTGGAGTTTCATCTAATTTACCTCTTTGAATCAAACCTCTTGACCATGCAAAAATTGAAGCAATAGAGTTTGTGGAAGTTTCTTTACCTTGTTGATGTTGTCTAAAATGTCTAGTGACAGTACCATGAGCTGCTTCACTTTCAAAAGTTTTACCATCTGGGGTAACTAAAATAGAAGTCATTAAACCTAAGGAACCAAAACCTTGGGCAACAATATCTGATTGAACATCACCATCATAGTTTTTCAAAGCCATGATAAAACCACCTTTAGATTTGATCATTTGAGCAACCATATCATCGATCAAACGATGCTCATACCAAATTCCTGCTGCTTCAAATTGAGTCTTATATTGTTTATCGTAAATATTTTGAAAGATATCTTTAAAACGACCATCGTATTTCTTTAAAATGGTATTTTTGGTAGATAAAAACAAATTCAATTTCTTGGTCAATGCCAATTTAAAAGAAGAATGAGCAAAACCTTCAATGGATTCTTCAGTGTTATACATAGCCAAACCAACACCTGCACCTTTATAATCATAAACTTCCAAAGTTTGCGCTGGTTCACCATTGGCCGGTGTATAGACTAGCTCTAGTTTACCAGCGCCTGGGACAACCAAATCAGTGGCTTTATATTGATCACCATGGGCGTGTCTACCAATAATAATTGGTTTCTCCCAACCAGGAACCAACCTTGGAATTCTAGGAATGACAATTGGTTCTCTGAAAACCGTACCACCCAAAATGTTTCTAATTGTACCGTTTGGAGATTTCCACATTTTTTTTAAACCAAATTCCTCTACTCTTTGTTCATCTGGAGTAATAGTGGCACATTTAATACCAACACCATATTTTTTAATAGCATTAGCAGAATCCACGGTGATTTGATCGTTTGTTGCATCTCTGCTCTTGATCCCTAAATCGTAATATTTCAAATCAACATCAACGTAAGGCAAAATCAATTGAGACTTGATCTTGGACCAAATGATTCTAGTCATCTCATCACCATCCAACTCAACAACTGGAGTTTTCACCTTGATTTTGAGTAAAGTAGAAGAGGTGTGGAAGCGGGAAGCGTGGACCGGTTTGAGCACTGATCTGATGTGTTGCAAGCGGAGCATTTCAATAATAATTTCTTTTCAGTTTGTTGAATTTTAAAAATGATTCTTCTTGTGATATTGGCCACTTTATTAATAAATGGCACATTTCAGATTTTTCAGTCGAATTGCAGCTTGAGGCTTGCAAGTTGCAGCAATTTCAAAGAAATAATTGAAATTCCGGTGAAACTCCGGTTTATTTTTTTGCAAAATTTCTTGTTATGGGTAAATAGGTTTAAAGCGGAAGTTCTGGCAGTAAGAACTTTGCCAATTTGTTTGTTTTTAGTAATAATTATAAATAGCTTGCCATTATCTTCATTTTCAGTAACATGATTTGTGGGGATTACCGAAAATAGAAGTTATTGCAAGTAGTTTGCTGCAATTTGTTTGCGCCACATTTGTTTATCGTTTTTAAAAATTCGACAATTTTCAATTTTCATAAACAAAATATTAAAATTCAACATACTTTTTGCCACCAAAACAGCACAGATTCCAGAAGCAGCGCGGAAAACAACCAGTTAGTTCACTGCTCACACTAACATGGAAAGCTGTAATTTTGTCAGCTACTGCAAAGCGTGTTACGCGTCACACAGCAACACCCAGAATCTAGAGCTTTACCTCACCTCTTGCGCGCACATTTTGTGTCAAAATGATATTCTCAAAGGTACTAGAGAAATACCTGGTGTGTCAGAGTCCATGCTTTCCAACATCTAACTTTTTTTAGACAACCCACATGTGGACCCTTCCAAAATAGAACGCGGTAAGATCACCTGCTCATTCTGCAACGTCCCTTACGTTTCAGTGGCTAAAATTGATGATAACTTGCCTATTGATTTGAAACCATTGTTTATACCGTTTCCCACCCAAGTGGAACAGTTGTTTGGTAATGCACAGTTCCAGTTCAGTGCACTCAATGATATGATCAACCATCAAAATGATCTGATCCAGAGGTTAAATAGCAAGATCTTGAAACAAAAATCTTTATTATCTGATGCAAAGGAAAAGATAAAAATGGTGTATTCTTTAGAAAGACAAGTTCAACAATTACAAGATGAGAACTCGAGTTTGAAAATGAAACTTATGAATCATAACTCATCTCTTGGGTCATCAGCAACTTCACTTTCAAATTCTCGCTCAAATAAACAACATTCTAATCCAACCATATCACATCATTTCAATAAGAACAATCAAATGGATTTGAGAAGACCAGACACAATTGATTTAACACTTGATTCTCCTCCATTTAAACAACAACCTGAAGCAAGACAAATCTCAACTTCTTTTGTCAATCAAGTTAAGAAAAATTCATTACAAAGATTGCCTTCATATCAATCTCTAACTAATAAAGTGAAAAATAACAGTAACAATTCAAATAGCATCATAGCAGAGTCCAGTAATATACATCACCAACAACAACAGCAGCAGCAACAGCAACAGCAACAGCAACAAAATCTGCCAATACTTAAACAGTTCAATACCATATCAGTAAGAAACAACACTACTCCAAACTCAGCATCAAGTTTACTATCAGGAGCAAGTTCTAGTGACTCACCGCTACATGTAATTCAAAAAAGAAATAATGATCATTTAATAAAATTGAGCAACAATAATAATATAAACTCAAATCAAATGTCAAATAAAATAAGTAAAAGATCATCAACTTCTCAGCAATTGGCTGCAAGATTATCAAACCATATGAAAATTGGAAGCTCCTTAAACATTTCAAGATCTCACTCAATGGCAACAAACTTCAATAATAAAAATTACAACAATTTAAATTCGAATTCAAATTCAAATTCAAACCCTCAAAATGTTTTCAACTCAAATAATAACCTTTTTAAGAAGAGTTATCGTTAATGAAGTTGTCAAAAATATGCATAAAAAATTATCAACAAATGTATAATGTTTAATCTACAGTCTTAAATCTAATATTTCAATGGAAAGTTAAAATTTAATATTTATAGCGGTAAAAATCAATCATTTTCAGTTGTGATTTACTAAATTTGTTAAAGATTCCTTCATCATTTGTTTTCAGTTTGATATTTGAATAACAAATTGTTATCAATCTAGTCATCTCAATATCTGTTCTTTCTTCAAATTTTTTGAAAAGTATTGAATCAATTTCTTTCAATTCTTCAATTGACAGATTTTGGCATTTAATCACTTGATTTAATGAATTTATCAAAAATTTCAATAGAATTTCACCCCCTTTATCTTCACTCAACTCTTTCATGATCAAACCATGATCAAAACTCCCTAAATCAAATTCGTTGAAAATTTCTTCTAAAATTAAATAAATCTCATCTTGTTTTTCAATGTGTAAGTTAATTATTATTAAAACATCCCAAATTTCAACAATCTCTGATTTACCCAATTTGAAAACATCTTTCAAAATCAACAATTCTTTTATCAAACATAAAATTTTAAACAACATTTCTTTTTTTAATTCCAAACCATCATTATTGAAAATTTCAATCATTGTGGTAATCAATAATTTATAGCCACTGTTAGTGTTCAACCATTCTTGAAATTTAGAATGCTGAAGAAAATTACTCAATAAATTAATTAAATAATTGATTTCTTGAAATTTGAATATTTTAGATTTAAAGTTGATTAAAATTCTCTCAATATTTTTAGGATCAAATTCAAGTAAATTTGCTGAATTTGAAACTTCTAATTCTAGATTGAAAATTGATGATGGAATATCAAGCTGAGTTTCAGAATCTTGAAAAATTTTAAATTCTTTTTTCTTAGTAATATTATTGAAAAAAGGATCTGTTAAATTGATTATATCACTTAAAGATTTTGACTGTTTTGAGTTTGATTTTTCAGAAGATGATGACGTGGGCGGCTTAGAACCAGGAATTGGCGATTTTTTATAATCTTCAAACAATGAAATTCTTGAATTATTTGAAGAAATCAAGTCTTTTGATTTACTTTCAATGAATGGCGAATCTTCTTCAAATGTAAACTTATCATCTTTGTTCGGCACTTTTGTATCATCTTTCAAATAATCTTTTTGGAAAATATCACTGATATCAATTTTCTCTTCAATTTTTTTATCACTGAAATTCGGTATAATCATTGTCATATCACTTCCAACATTTCGCATATTAACAGTAGGATCATTAGCACTTTTATTTAAAGGATTGATCATTGTCATCTCAGTCAGTGGTTGCTCAACAAATTCATCATCATTTCCATTCTGATTAAATCTATCATTATCGTTAAAATCTTTTAAAATTGAAGATATTTTAAAATTGATATAGGAGGAATTTGAGTTTTTCAATGCTTTGTTAAAATTTTCATTACTAAATTCATATAATTCCAGTATTAATTCTTCAAAATTTGGAAGATCATTAATTGCTAAAGGAAAAATTGTGTTACAAATTTCCACTATTGATGGTATCAAAATTATAGGTTTTTCTTTGACTATTAGATATAATGATTTAATTGAAAATTCTAAAAATTTATTTTTAAATTTGATGTGAAACATTGTTGAATTTGCAGTTTCAAAAGAAATTGACTCTAATGATTTGATTAATGATAAAATCCCTTTAATCAGTTTCAATAGCCCTAAATTATCAATCAAAAGATTGATATTTTCCTCTTTGTTAATTGCATACAATTTCAAGATGATTCCAATATCAATTGATTGAACAAATTTTACAGTATTAAGTAAAGGTTTAAATAAATAAGGATCAATAATCATTAGTTTGTTCAGAATGGATGACAAATCAGTTATATCATAAGTATCAACATTATTATTTTCATAAGATGTTTTCAGTATATTTAAACCTTCAATTCTATCTCTTGTTAGTGAAGATTTTAATAAATTTTTAACTGAATCAATTTCATAACTGGAATCTTCTATATTGATTGGTTCTGGTATTGAATTGGTTGTGGATGATGATTCTGATCTTTTCGGAGGTAATAATAATGGTGGGATTTGATTATTTTGACCATTTTGGCTATTTATATGGTTTGTATTGGTTATAGTGACGGAATTTGTTTGATTTGAGGCTATTTGATTGGATGTTGAGTTCATTTGACTAACTTTAACTCTTTGAGGCATACCAATTCCAATTTTACTCAATTTTTCTAAGCTGTCATCATTTTTATTCAAATCCAAAGATTCTGATTTTCTATGTTGTAAATTCTCTTTCATTTTCAAGTTTTCAAAAGATTCAGACTTTCTTAAGTTTGTTGAATTATCAAGTGATTCCGATCTTCTATGTGAGAAATGTTGGTTGTTCATCAAATCTTTTATCGATGATTTTCTTTTAACTTCGTTGTGACTAGTAGTAGTGGTGAATGATTGATTTGTGTGCTTTGGTTGAGATCTGTCTAAACCTTTTTTGATATTTGAATCTTGTTTGTTATAAATTAATTCTGCTTGATCTTTAAAAAATCTATTGTAAATCCAAAAAGTTGATCTCATTGATTCTTTCACTGAAACGTTTGGATCTGTTAAACCTTTTGAAATCCATTTATTTATAATCTCCAAATTAGAATTATCAAATTTCAGATGATGCTTTATTAGTAAAATTTGTAGAAAAGTCGAGGAATAAAGTCTTGGTTGAATATTTTTCTCTTGAAATAAACTGAAACATTGATTGAAAATTCTTTGATTATAACTTGTATTTAATAGTAATTGACATATGGAACCAAATGAATTTAGCGAAGAAATTTTTTTTGTAGCTGAAGTTAGTGAAGATAACGATTGGAATAAAATATCTTGAATTGGATCTAATAGTTTGTTCAAATATACTGAAGCTTCTTTGATTAGTTGACAACCATTGTTTGATAAGGTAGTTCTCAAAGAGTTAACAGATTTATTTATTCCATCAAGAAGTAATCTCATTGAACTCATTAAAGCTTCGGGAAAGTGTACATAATTACCTAAAATCAAGCTTCTGAATTTTATTATATTTTTCTCTCTTTGATTCCAATTGAATTCGGTTTCTTTGCCATTGAAAGGTTTCAACAAAATCTCTGTCTCCTTTAATAAATCTTGAGAAGAATGAACCACGATTGGTTTTAGATTTTGATCGAGACTTGTTGTTGAAATTTTAGCTAATATTTCATTCAGTTCATTAGAATTGTCATTTGAGTTTTTGGTAGATGAAATTTTGATAGAAGTAGGTATTTGAGAGTGTCTATTAGAAAAAGCAGCTAAAGAAGATGCTTTTAGGTTGGTGAATGTATCAATTGTCATTGGTGGTTTTTTAATTTCAGGTTGAATATTTTTGAATTGGTTTAATAAATTTGGATCGATTTCTGCTAAAATTTTGTTGAAAGACTTCAAATCAATTTTCTGTAATTTTAATTCGCTAATGAGATCACTAATTTTAGAAGGATGCTTGGAGTAATATTTTGAAAGTAAAGATTCCAAATTTTTCAAAACTTGAGAATTATCATCTCTAAATAAATTCACTAGATTTGGTAATAAGGAGCTCAATTGAAAGTTTGAATTCAGATCAATTAAATTCAAAATGAATGCAATGGTTTCTGCTCTTATTCTGAAATTTGAATGGATTAGACCGGAGTCTTTTAAATAATTTTCCACGATTGAAGGGTTAGCCAACCAGAATGTCTCTAGAGCCTGTTTCGCCTGTATCTGCACTTGGGGTTTCTGATCAATTAATTTGTTCAATAAGATGGGAAGAATGGATTTGGAACAAGATCTGAGAAATGTAGGGTCTTGCATGCTAACTCTTTTAATTAAATGACAAATAGTGCTGAACGCCAAAGTGGCAAGTTTTGGATCTGTTGATCGAGAAGCTGTTTTGAGAGTGTCAAAGTAGTGTGGAACATCTTGTAAGTTAACAGCTTCGCGCTTGATCTGAGCTTTGAGTCCGCTGAGAATCTGTATTTTAGCATCAGAATCTGTTTTAGTTAGTAATTGAAGTGGCAAAACAGTTGCAAGATGGTTTTTTAATCCGGCGAAAAAATTCAAAAAAAAACTGATACGCACTGTTTGCGTTAACAACAGCGCTCAGCTGCTGTACAGAATGCTGAAACATCGTTTTCTGCTGCGAATTCGGCGCTGTTTTGAA
>JAJMDW010000181.1:25172-56710 GCA_030573755.1 Starmera amethionina
CGGCTGTGATTACAGGAACTACTGTGGTTTTTGAATGGTAAATTTTGAACGAGATTTGAGATACTTTGGATGTTTGAGTTTACAATTTTTTATATTTTTAAATGAGGTGAAATCATGCGTTAAAGTACACTGAAATTTCTGTGGCTACTGGTCTATATTTATACTAGGCTGCAATGACAGTGAAGCTCATTTGAATTTTGTAGTTTGATAGCTCAAGAGATGACGATTCACCATTGTTTCCAATACTTTAGCACTAAACACCGGGTAATTTTGATATTGGAATCGAAGACCAGCTCCAAACGTACTGAAAAGACATCCTCCAAACGTACTAAAAGCAGTTCCTTCCTCCTCTTTTTTCCCGCTATCTAATAGTTCAAGATATGACATCTTTTAAAATGCAGAAATCTTTTTCAGCCATATTGCACCTATTACGTAACTATTAATAGAGATCAAAAATAACGCGCCAACTCGTTCAATTTGGCTTCAAAAAAAGCCATTGAAAAAGCATTTTGCTCCTCGCAAAGCCCCATTGCACTTGATACTTACAACAGCTTCAAATTCAACTTCAAAACCAGTTTTAAACTCGAAAAACTTACAAAAACTCGTCAACAAAAAACTTCACAACAGGAAAAAAAAAATAATAATAATTCCAGTTTGCCAACTTTTTGTTAATTTCGAGTTGAATCCAGCTGTCTGTTTACTTTTGATTTCTGAAGCGGATTTTCCTGTTTTACCAGCGTGCTTTGCCACTCGTTTCGCACCATACGCCTTTTTTTTTCCCAGTTGCCTTTCAGCGTCAAATACACAATTCAGCTCAGAGATAAAATTGTTGATCAAAATAAATAATTCTCGTTTGTTGATTTCACACTTTACTGCCCTCACATCTGTTAGAAACTTGGACTAAATTTACAGCATGGTGTACCTAGATAAAGACATTGAGTCCAACTTGAGGTACCACCCTTCAAGATCAACTCTCAACACGCTCAAAAAATTTGTGAACAAATACAAAAAGTTGTTATTTGTTGTTGTTTCACTACTGTTCCTATCACTGTTTACATCAGCCCCGTTCGTGCCTCACTTCAAAGTGTTCCAGTCGCCTAAAGTGGTGATCATACTTGCTGCTAACGAGGGAGGAGGAGTTTTAAAATGGAAAGGTGCTCAAGAATGGTCAATTGAACGTTCCTCGATTGCCAACAAGAAAGAATATGCCAAAAGACATGGATATGCTTTAAGTATCAAAGACATGACCACAAAGAAAAGATATAGCCATGAATGGAGAGAAAGCTGGGAGAAAGTTGATATCTTAAAACAAACGATGAGACAATACCCTAAAGCTGAATGGTTTTGGTGGTTGGATTTGCATACTTACATTATGGAACCTCAAGTTAGCTTGGAAGACCAAGTCTTCAAACATTTGGACACTATTACTAGAACTTTGAAAGACTTCAATCCTTTGGATTTGAAAATTGATGCCCCGTTTGTTGATTATTCTAAAGAAGTTGATTTATTGATCACCCAAGACTGCGGTGGGTTCAATCTTGGGTCGTTTTTGATTAGAAGATCAGAATGGACAGATTCATTGTTGGATATCTGGTGGGATCCAGTTTTCTATGAACAAATGCATATGGTTTGGGAGCATTCCGAACAAGATGCTCTGGAAACATTGTATGACACATACCCATGGATCAGAGAGAAAGTTGGGTTCTTACCATTAAGATCAATCAACGCGTTCCCACCAGGTGCATGTTCAGACCAAGCAAATGATCCTAGATTTTTCTACAATGAACGTGACAGAGACTTTGTGGTAAACATGGCTGGTTGTGAATGGGGGAGAGACTGCTGGGGTGAAATGGAACACTATAAAGCACTCAGTAGAAAACTACACAAACCATGGTACCAATTCTGGTAGCTTCATTTCATTTTTTTGAAAAAAAAAAAAAAAAAAAAAAAATAACTAAATAAAGAGACAGACACACCCACCGACAGACGTTGCATAGAAAAATCAGTCCCCCCCCCCCCTCCTCCTTTAAAAATTCGTATTTATTTACTTCAAACCTCACACACCAATTTTGCTCATCCACTGGCTGCAAAATCTAAAGGTTAAAGCTCAAATTCGCACTTTTGTAGTTTTGACACTAATTAACAAATAAAATTTAATAAAAATTTTCAATATTAAGCATAGAAAGTAGAAACACATCTTTCTTTCCTTTTTCTCTTCAACAGAAATGAACTATGCAGATATCCCACCGCCAATTCCCAACGCAGACTCCTCAGACTACGAGGAGTTTCAAAACGAGGTGCACAGGGTTGAGCGTATTCCAAGTTACAGCGAGATAACAAGTGGACTAAGGAATGAACTACGGTTTGATCACGACAGCGACGACGACCAGACGAGTCTTCAGCCAATTGCACCAGCACAAATTGAAACTGCATTATGTAATAGCAGTAGTAGGAACAATAGAATCAATTTTAATAACTTCAGTGAGAACCTAACTAGAAGCTTGGATTTAGAGAAAGCACGTCTCAAGAACTTTGGTCTCAAGCTGCTGAATGCAAGACAGCACTTTTTGCTAGCTATATGTCGAGACTCAGTGATGCTCCCATCGTTGATCTATGCTTTCAAATGTTTCAAAGCAAGTTACAACCTATACAACAAACCAAATAACTACACGTTTGTACAGAATTTACTTGACCCCAGCTGCTCAGAACTATTTCTCACTGGTCTATGGTGTCTTGTTGCTTCATACCTTGCTTTCAGTGTCATTGATGGATTAATGATCAGATGGATTGTGATTTATCAAACAACAGCAGCGATTCTAAGAGTCATGTCATTGTCATTGCTACTGATACTGATAGAACAGGCTGCTTTGCAGATTTTCAGTCCTGATAATTTCTATACTTTGCACACATGGATTCTGATATCGTGTGTTTTAACTGGTGCATATATTATTCAAAATTTTGTCACCAGCAATTTGGATGTCCAACAAAAACGAAGAGAACGCAGTGTGGACTATTATAATATTACAGTTTATGCTGTGGTGCCCATTGGAGTTGCGAGTTTTATCTCGATGTGTGCTCTGCTCAGAAGTCTGTTGATTTTAAGATTGGATGTCGATCGAGATGATCTTGCACTTTTATGAGCGTTATCTAATTACCAAAGCGTGATTATACAACAAATAAAATACACTATTTACATAGAACACATCTAACATCATCATCTTCATCAGTATTCGTTCTTATGTATTATTTATTATTCATTATTTATTCATATTTTGCTCAAAATGACTCTTTTTTTTTTTTTTTTTTTCAGATAAAAACAACTACAGTACATCAAATCCAGCATTATTTTTTATTGTACTTCTAAGTTAGTACTCACAACATCTTCAAATGGCTTCACATATTTCCAGCTCAATTCCATAAAGGTTTTAATATTTATGCTGCCCAAACCGCTTTCTTTGTAGTTTTTTTTTTTTTTTTTTTTTTTTCCTCAAATGAAAAACAAAATTCACTAAAAAATCGACCATCTCTTTAAACTGTTCACAACGCTGCTGGAAAATGGGTGTTTCGATTCTCGGGAAGTCTTTCAAAGGCTCTATTCTGGTGCAGAAGGCACTCACTTTAGGATTTTACGGTATTGGTCCACTTACTGCCCAAAAAATATGCTCAAAATTAGGTTTTTATCCATACATGAGAGTACAACAATTAAATGAAGCACAAATTCTAAGTATCACTAAAGAACTGTCTGACATGACCATTGATGCTGAAGCAAGAGCCTTGGTTGTCTCCAATATAAGAGCGAAAACCGGTACTTTACAAGGTATGAGACATTCTCTTGGTCTACCGGTCCGTGGTCAACATACTAAAAACAATGCTAAAACCGCTAAAAGATTAAATAGACTAGAAAGAAGGGCTTAAAACCTTATGGATATGTATATAAATATAGAATAAACAACAAAAAAAGTGATGATTTAAATGGAATAGTCACCTGTAAATGTGTCCCACTGTTGTAAATTCAAAAGATGACGCATTGTTGGTCGTCCATGAGGACAATTCCAAGGTTTATCCAGCCCACTCAAGTTCCTAACAACTGTTGTCATCTGCGTCATGTTTAATTCTTTCCCAATCATAATACTGCTTCTACATGCTCGCATGGCAAACATGGATCGAATTTTGGAACATTTTAAGTTCTGAAAATTTTTATGATTTGATGATGAGGTTGATAAACTTAATGGGTTTGATTTTATTAAATCTATGATTTCCATGAAATCAGATTCATCAAATATGACTTTTTTAGACATCGGTTTTGATAATAATAAAATTTTAGATCCTGGATTATTTTCTTCAATTACTTTGAATTTAAATCCATTTTGTTGGAACAATGATTGATTTTCAATGACTATTAATTCATCCAATATCGATAGTCCAAGAATTTTAGGAACAACTAGAGTTTGTGATTCAAAAATAGTTTCGTTATTTAGTTTTTCAAAATTATATTTCTCATCAGATGCATGTTGATCAATAATGAATAAATCTTTATTAATGATTTCATTTGTTTCTTCATTCAAATTGGTCCTCGAAACTAAGATAAATCCCAAGTTGAATTGTCCTATAATTTTCATCCTGCTGAAATCTGATTTAGATATACTTAATGTTAAAAACTCTTCTGATTCTTTTTGGTTTGTTATATCATCAACTATTAAATCATTTGAGATCAATGGTTTGGAATCTTCATTTCTTTTAATCATTGAGGGCTTGAGAAACCTCAAATCAGATGAGTTTAATTCAGTTTTGAATTGATGAACTGTTTCGATAGTTTTGAAATTATTAGTTGGTAATTTTTTTATATTGTAATACGAAACATTGCCACTAATTTCTTCTGGTTTATCTTCATCACTTATATCAATAAACAATTTTGAAGATGTAGCTGTTGTATCTTTTGTATTATCTAACGCCAAAAAATCATTCATTGTTGTTTCTGTTTCTGTTTCATTTGATTTATTTGATTCTTTTACAGAATTTGGTTCTATTATCTCAGAAGATTCTGGTTCCTCTACTGGATCATAATCATAATGAACATATTGATCTTGATCTTCCAGTTCTTCTCCTTCGTCTATTTCTTCTATTTCATCATCTTCCTCTTCACTATCATTATTAACACCTTTCATTTCTTTCTGCTCCAAAACAACTTCATCTTCCACGACCCCATCTGTTTCTCCTTCCACTACTTCTTCTTCATTTTCTTCTTCTTCTTCTTCCTCATTAATCGATTTGTGACCAACTTCATTATCCAAAATTTTCAGCTTACCCCTTTTATCCATAATAACCTCAGAAACAATTACTTCATCACCAATTTCCATTCTAACAGTATCTTTAATCAAATTCTTTTCATTTTTACCATTAACTTTATTTAAATTATTTAGATTCTTGAAATGTTCAAATTTCTCTAATGTTCGTTCAGCTCTTGGTATTGAAGGTTTTAAAACAGAAATCAAATTCTTTGAAGTATTCATTGGAACTTGTAATTTCAAATCATTGAAAAACTCAATCATTTTCAATTTGATTTCTTCGAAAAGTTCATTTTCATTATGAAATAACACAATAGATTTATCTGGTGTTATATTGATATCAAACGTTCCTAATGATAATTCTAAGTTCAATATAAATTGAGGAAATTGTAAATTATCAAAAGTTTTGAACACTTCATTGATTAATTTGACTAGATTTTGTTGAACTATTGGTCTCTTATTCAAATATAAAAATTGTCTATCTTTTGAGTTTCTCCCAAATCCAAATGATGTGTTTGAAATGTATCCGGATAGCCGTGAATTGTTTGATAAGGGCAGTAAAATTTCAGTTAATCCTGAGATGGAATTTGATCCAAATATATTTATAAAATTTTGTGTAATTTTAGAATTTGATTGAGTTGATAGCAATGATTTTTTAACCCCTGTTGATGATTCATTGTAAACTGATATTTTAAAATTTGTTAAAATTAATGAGTATTTTTGAATTAAATTTAAGCAATTATTAAACTCTTTTTTATTATTCTTAATAAACTGATTTTTTCTAACTGGTAAATTGAAAAATAAATCTTTAATAATAAAGCTTGTTCCCTTTGATCGGGAAGTTATTGATTTTTTGACTAGTTTACCTTTATGATTAAATTCCAGCAGTGTAGCTTTGGGTCCACTAGTTGTAGTGATAATTGATAAACTTGAAATAGAACAAATTGAATTCAATGCTTCACCTCTAAAACCTAAAGTTTCAACTTTCTCAACATCTTCAAAACAAGATATTTTGGATGTGTAGTGTCTTAAAGCAATTGTTTCAAAATCATCCTCACTGATTCCATCTCCATTGTCACTGATTTCAATTGAATCAATTCCATAATTTTTGAATAATATCTCAATCGAATTTGAGTTCGCGTCAATTGAGTTATCTATAAGTTCTTTCACCAGACTTTTCAAGTCGATGATCACTTGACCAGAGGTGATTTTCAATATGTCCTTACTGTCTATCTGTGTGAGCATTTTGAGCTTCAAATTTTTGAATTTGTCGATTATGAAAGTATTTAATACTCATATTAGGAAATTGTTAAAAAAAAATTATCGTGGAACTCTACAGATTGATTTTTTTTTTTAATTAGTTATATATTATTAACAAATTGTAAGTGTAGAATATCTAGTTATTTCATTTTTTAATATGTATCACTATCTTTTAGTTTAGCAAGCTTCGTTACAAATACCATAAAGAATAATAAAATATAAGAAGTAAATCATTCTAATCCCATAATCCTTTTCAAGTTCTCATACATCAAATAACTGATCGAAACGGCAGGACACACTTTAGCCAGATTAGGCACCAAACCTTTAAATAAACCAGGGTATCCTTCTCTTTTCACAGTTTGAAGCAAAACATCTTTAAAACCATCATATTTATAGGGATGAGCATAAGTTCCTTGTGCTTGTAATCTAGTTCTTAATAAATTGATAGGGTACACAAGGGTAGCACCAACAGTACCACTAAAAGCACCCATGGGTAAAACAACCAAATTACTCATTATAACATCATCTTTTGAACAATTTAATTCAATGGCTTTTTTATTAATATACCATTTTTTCAAAGCAGAAAAAGTACCCAAATCACAAGCTGCATAAGGAAAAATCCCAGTAATACCAACAAGAACACCCCTATAAAACATTTTTAAACCACCTTCTTTAAACATATCTTTTGCAGTTTTAATTAATAATTCATTTCCTTTTTGTTTATTATCAAGATTAGCACATTGAACTCTATATTTCAAAGTATCAATTGGATACACTGTGAATTGAGCAACAACACCACCCATACCACCGGCAATATAGGTGGAGAATCGTGATAATTCAGCATCATTTGAGTTCCCTTTATTTTCCAGTTTTTTCAAAAATCTTTTGGCAACTTCAAAAGAACCAAATTTCATTGCACTTTCAGGAAAAACTTTTAAAACATTTAAACCATTCCCAACATAGAATGCTTTTAGTCCACCTTGTTTGTATAAGGTAGTTGCAGCTTTAATTAATGGGGATTTCAATTTCGAAATATGTTTTGCATCAGTGACAAGATTTGAAGATTTTATAATTGTTGAGGATAAATCTGTTCTTGCAATTAAGAAGACTTTAATTCTATCAAATGGAGCTGTACAAGTTCTTGAAACAACACCACTTAATCCACCTGCAAAAAAAAAACCAGCACCTTTTAAGAAATCATTAACAACAGTAACATCACCTTCTGAATTTAAATCCACGTCATTATTGTTGATGAATTCATATGCAGTTTTGAAACGGGAGCCATTGAGTCTTGGAACAAAAAGTAAGAAATCTCTCCATTCTTCATATGTGATATATTGCCTACTTTGCTCTTGTTTTTTCTGTAGTAATTTTATAAAATGTTGTAAGTCAGTATCATTAGAGTTATTAGTGGTGGAAGACGACAGTAGCGAGTCTAGATAATTGTTCAAATCATTTGTGATTAGACGACCATCCTTATCTTTGTCCAATTTTTGGAAACCTTCTGATATTTGAGATTCAGCTTTGAGCATGTAGTCTTTGAACTCGATGAAATCGATGACATTGTCCCTGTTACTGTCTAGTGAGTGGAAAAGCGAATCAATGGCATCTGGGGCCTTCTTAAGAGGGTGATCTGATTTTGCAAAAGCGTCGTGTAATGTTTTGATGTCGACTTTGCCTGTGTTGTGGATGTCGATCTGTGCGTATAGTTGTCGGAGACGCTGTTCTTCTGGAGACTCTGGCATTTTATATTTTTATATTTTATTTTATTTTATTTTATTGTACTTTCTTGTGTTACTGTGCTGAGTTTCTATAACTTCTGGAATGAACAACTGATTTAAAACAGTTTTTCAACTTATTAATTTTACTTGTAAATAAATTTTCAACTTTTTGGTCAAATAAAATTTGAAACAATAATAATAATCACGTGGACAATCACATGATGCATTATGTACTCAATTATGTCATTAACTTTTTAGTAATAAATTACTACCCAAAGTCAATTTAATCCGCCGGTGCTGGTTTCCCTCTAATCTTCACCGACCAAATCAAGTATAAATACACCACCGATAACACTTTATTCCTCCCTTATAGTTTAAACTTTATACTCATCAGTGATCACTAAAGAAGAAAAACAAGAAGAATGTCTTACGGTAAACAAGCTGCTGAAAGAATCGCAGGAAAAACTGTGCTTATTACTGGTGCTTCTGCTGGTATTGGTGAAGCTTTAGCTCAAGATTATGCTGCTGTTTCTGAAGGTAATATCAAATTGGTGTTAACAGCAAGAAGGTTGGAGAAATTGGATGCTTTGAAAGCATCTTTAGAGTCAGAGTATCCATCCATCAAAATCTATACTGCTGCTTTAGATGTGAGTGACTTAACTGCTATCGATGCCTTTTTTGCTGCTTTACCAACTGAATTTGCTGAAATCGATATCTTGGTGAACAACGCTGGTAAAGCTCAAGGTTTGGACTTGATTGGAGACATCAGACAAGTGGATATCGACACCATGTTCCAAACCAACGTCATTGGAATGATTGCCATCACCCAAAAGGTTCTTCCAGGTATGAAAGCCAGGGACTGTGGTGACATTGTCCAATTGGGCTCCATTGCTGGTAGAGACCCATACCCAGGTGGAGGTATCTACTGTGCCACCAAAGCAGCTTTAAGATCCTTTTCCCACTCACTTAGAAAAGAGTTGATCTCAACAAAGATTAGAGTCATCGAGATTGACCCAGGTAACGTTGAGACAGAGTTCTCTAAAGTGAGGTTCTTTGGAGACGAAGAAAAGGCCAAAAATGTTTATAAAGGAACTGAGCCATTGGTGGCACAGGACATTTCAGATTTGATTGTGTTTGCCACTACTAGAAGACAAAACACCGTGATTGCTGAGACTTTGATCTTTGCCACAAACCAGGCCTCAGCTTCTCATATATTTAGAAAATAGTCTTGGTACTGTTGAGCAGTTGTCAGTTAGCCTCTCGGATATTCATAAACCATAGATATATAGATTATTATCATTATCATTTAGCCAAATTCAAATATAATGTAGTCCAGGTACGTACAATCAGTCTTGATCTCTTTATAACCACTCCGGAATGTACATTAAACGTCATGTTAATGTGAAATTTGATGATTCAACTCTTGATATTTTGTAGTAGTAACGATGAACCAGAACAAGTTCAACTTCCTGTCCTCGCTTAGATTGTATACGCAGTACCTCACCACTCCGGCAAAGCAGCTACTACTGAAGAATCACAATGCCCTGCTAGCAGCAGAGTTCGCTAATTCCAGCTCACTATACCAAAATAAAATGGTTAACGGAATCTACCAAATTGAAGTGACAAACAACAACGCTCCAAATAACACTCCATTAGTAATGATCCATGGGTTTGCATCTAGTGGGATCTTATACCATAGGAATCTAGTTGGTCTTTCTTCGCATTTCAAGAAGATTTATGCTATTGATTTACCAGATTGTGGGATGTCAGAGAGTTTATTACCAATGAACAGTGGTGATAAAGCAGGTGATATTAAAGAACAATTAACTGTGAAACCAATGGAGAATGGGAGCTACGAATTTGAACTGGTCAAAGATAACGTTCAAAATTCAAAAGTCCTGAATAATATTCATGATTATTATAATGAAAACTTAACTAATTGGTTAATTGCAAATAATTTAACCAAAACCAAAATCAATCTGTTAGGTCATTCATTTGGTGGATTAATTTCATTTCATTTCACCAAATCAAACCCTCAACTAATCAATAAATTATCTTTAATTTCCCCAGTTGGTGTGGAAAGAAATATACTTTCAATAAACAATAATATAACAAATGGAATAACTAGTCTCAATCCATCAAGTCCATTATACTACCGTCAACTAGGTAGCAACACTGCACTGCTAGAGTTTATTGTTAAAAATGGCTTCACATTTTTGAAAAGATTAGGTCCATTTGGTGTTCATTTGATTCAAAGATATTTAGTTAAAAGATATACAAGAGGTTCATCAGACTTATCACAAATTAAACTTTTAACTGATATAACTTGTTTAATTTTTTTACAAAATTCAAATAGTCATACTCATTTAACTAAATTGTTAAGTACTAGTTTATTATCAAGAAACCCAATTTTTGATTCAATTTCACAATTGAGTCAAAAAATAAATAAAATCCAATTCTTATATGGAAAGTTTGATTGGATGAATATGGAAGCTGGTTATTTGACTTCAATTAATAATAATAAAATTGATTTTGATATCTTGGATAAAGCTGGTCATAATTTATTTTTAGATAATCCATCAGAGTTTAATAATAAAATTATACAGTTCTTTAATAATTCAAAATAATAATAATAATAAATATATTCACCAAAACTAATATACAAAATTCTTTAAAAAAAAAAAAATCAATTGGAAAATTCAGCAAACTAAAGTGTTACTACCAGTAGAATAACTACTAGTGTATTTTTCAAAAACATCTCTAGAATCTTTCTCTTTTCTAGTCATTCTTGATAACACTCTTCTTTTAATAAATTTGTAAATTTCACAACCAATCCAAAATGCAACACTTAATGCAACTGCAATCCCCCATTCTTTACCAATTGGTCCATGAAGGAAAACTTTATCATTAATAACTGGTATATAAATAACTGGGAAGCAGCTAATAAATCCCCCAATAACTGACCAAAATAAAAATTTATTAGACCATAAATCTCTGAAAACTTGTGTATATGGTGTATCAGTTTCATATTTCATTTTGAATAATGATTTTTCCATATCAATAACTTCCCATGCTAAAATTAATGCACACCATGTCATTGTAGCAAATGATGCTGATCTTGCTTTAAAAACCCAATGACAATTATCTCCAGAATCTTTATTACATGATAAACCTAATTCACCATTTCCAAATGGATAAATAACAATGATAAAACAACATAAACAACAAATAGCCATCCAAACCCCATAGAAAAATAAATCAACAATCATTGTCCATGAAAAGACACTTTCTTTTGAAGGTTTTGGATCTTTATCCATAATTTCTGGTTCTGCAGCTTCTAAACCTAATCCCATTGCAGGAAAACATGAAGTAACAACAATAATCCACAAAACTTCAACTGGTGATAATGGAAAAACTGAAACACCATCTGCATCTTTGAAAACTAATCCAATCATCAAATATAAAGCTTGAGCAACGTTTTCAGCCAACAATTGTAAAACAAATTTTTGAATATTTGAATTCATACGACGACCTTCTTCAATACCATTAATAATCGATGCAAAATTATCATCACTTAATATAATATCACTCGCATCTTTTGCAACATCAGATCCATTGATCCCCATTGCAATTCCAACATCAGCAATTTTCAAACTTGGTGAATCATTAACACCATCTCCAGTCATTGCACAAAATTTTTCACGACGATGTAAAGCTTCAATCATACGAACTTTTGTTTTTGGAGAACAACGAGCAATAACTAATGGTAACACAGGTAATTTATCAATTTCTTCATCACTCAAATCATCAAATTGTTGAGCAGTCATAACCATAACATCAACGATTTCTTTTGAATAGTTACTTAAATTTCTTGGGATAATGCCAACTTCTTGAGCAATAGTTTTAGCAGTTGAAGGATGATCTCCTGTTAACATATGAACATTGATACCAGCATGATGACATTTTTTAACAGCAGCTAAACTTTCAAGACGTGGAGGATCATAAATTCCAACTAATCCTAAAAATGTTAATTCAGATTCAATTGAATCACGGTTTGAAGTATAATCCATAGTTTTAGGGATTTTTTTGAAAGAATGAGCTAAAACTCTATAACCTTGTTCAGAAAATGATGACATGATTTCTTCAATGAATTGAATGTCATTTGGGGTGATTTTGGTTAATTCACCATCTTTGTACCAAGTTGTACAACAATTTAAAATTCTTTCAACAGCACCTTTTGTATAAACAAAATTATTATCTGGATCATCTTTTTTGGAATAGATTGCAGACATTTTTTTAACTGAGGAATCAAATGGGAATTCATGTAAATGTGTAAATTTAGCTTCATTGCCACCAACTTCAACATTAGTTAATAAATCTCTATTTAAATTATTTCTATTAACGAAAACTTCAATGGCAGTTTCTGTTGGATCACCATGAGCTTTCCATTCACCTTCTTCATTTTGGAAAACAACAGCAATGTTTGATAATGAAGCACATTGTAACCAATTGATATAAAACTGATTAGTTAATGGTAATGGTTGTAGATATTCACGGTCATCTTTTTCTTTATTTAATGGATCTTTATTATAATATTTGACTTCCCCTTCTTTTGGATTTAGAGGTTCATTTGAATCAGAGACATGTAAAGTCCCTAAAGAAGGAATCCAAACCGATTTAACAATCATTTTTCCCTGAGTTAAAGTACCAGTTTTATCAGAACAAATATCATTGATAGAACCTAAAGCCTCTAAAGAATCCATTTTTCTAATAATAACGTGTTTTTGTGACATAATTTTGGCACCAACAGACATAGTGATTGTTAAAACGACAACTAAAGAGGAAGGAATCATTGACACGGCAACACAAATTGCGTAAATGGCCACTTCTGAATTAACTTTGAATTTTTGAGTAGCCATAACAATTATAGCAAATATAACGGCAATGAAAAACAACAAGATGGCTAATTTTGATAACTTTCTACTTAATGGAGTACCAACATTAGTTCCCAAAAAATTACCTATTCCATCTTTAACAATAATCATTAAATTTTTGAAGAACCCATCATCATTATCATCACCAGATCTTCTTAATGAACGTTTATTACCCTTTAAAGATTTGGCAATTTCACCAATTTCAGTTTGTAATCCAGTACTGATCGCAATACCGGTTGCACGACCTTTAGTGACAATCGAAGAAGAATATGCAATATTTAAACGATCACCAATTGGCATATCTTGTTCATAAACAGCATCATATTCTTTAGCAATTGGTAAAGATTCACCAGTTAATAAAGCTTCATCAGTTTCGAAATTCAAGCAATCAACAATTCTTAAATCAGCAGGAATAGTATCACCAACACCAACTGACACGATATCACCAACAACAACGAATTTAGTTGGGATAGTTTTCAATTCACCTTCTCTTAAGACTTTAGCAGTTGGAGAACTAAGAGATTTCAATGAGTTCATAGTTTTGGAAGCTTTAAATTCTTGAATTGCACCAATTGCAACATTGATGAATATAACAAAAGCAATAACACCACCAGAAATCCAATCTCTAATACCAAATGTGATAGCCATTGAAATAATCAAGACTAAAATCATAGCATTACAAGATTGATGAATAATGATTTTAGCTATGGAAATTTTTTGATCATCACCTAGAGTGTTTTCACCATATTTGGCGAGTAGCTCAGTTGCTGTGTGTTCACTCAAACCATTTTGGATGTTTGTTTTAAATGCTTTGGCAACTTGTTCTATTGTAAGTTTGTAAGGTTGAATAACAGAGGAGGTTTCCATAGACGAGGTTGAGTTTATAGTGGTTGAGTAGTTCTGTTTCTCAGCCATGGTACTATAATAACGTGTACGAAAGAATGTGAGTGTTTTTTTTTTCTGTAGAGAGAGAAAGAGAGAATGAGAATGTAAGCTGTTTCCAGTTCAAGACCAAGGGGGGAAGGGCATATTTATATACTTTTTGTCGAAAAGAGAGCTCAGAGGAATTACTGGAGGTAGATAAAGTTTGGATTGTCTTGGAATATTGCAATTATCTTGGAAATTTTGGACGTTTGAAGCCAAATGGCATAAATTGCAAGAATTTGGACACAAGTGGTGATAATTTGCAATCTGCGTGCATGAAGTGTACATACTACATACTACATGTGTCATGTGGATCATGTCACTACTGAGGACTCACATGTGGGTGTTTGATGGTAGTGAAAATTAACTTAAAAAGGGTTTTGGGAGTGACACATAGCGCAACAACGAGCTGTTTATTGGTATATTATTTTGTTAGTCGACTATCATTGTTCAACACAAACTGGTCCAGACTCCAGACCCACAGGCCTGAGACCATTTGTCAGGAGCTGAAACTAGTTTCCAAGTCTTTTGCTCATCAGTTGACTATTGAGGGAGCTGAGAATTTAGAATTTAGAAAGCATTGATAGCTGCAGCCGCATGCAGCGTGACGTTTTCTGCCGCACGCTAAGTGTCACGTGCTCTTGGTATTACTGATTAGTCATACACTGATACAGCCACAATGAGCCGCGGCACACAATGCACACTCTTGTCAATTGTGATGTCTGGACTCTGGGCTCATTTATGATTTAATTCTATCTATCTAGTATCATTTGTTTTGTTATACATAAACTTATAAATATTCTCTCTCAACTACTACCTGTACTTGTTGCATTAATCTTCTCCGACCGAGCTTCACTTTTAGTCTCCTCCTTTTTTTCCTGCTTCTGCAATCTCTTCAACATCTTAGCATCTCTTCTAGCTTGTGAAATCTCAGAACGTTTATTTGCCCACATTCTTAATCTTTCTCCATAGAAAACTAAAAATAATGGGAACGGAAGTCCTGTTGCTAATCCAATAAATCCAAAAATTGTACATCCCCATCCATATCCAATCTTATCAAACATTTGTGTTGAAAACAATGGGAATGCAAATCCCATATAACATCTAAAAATTGAAACTGCTGCTATGGCACTTGCTGCAAATCTCGGATTCATTTCAATTAAATATTGTTGAATACAATAAAAAACTGCAATTAATCCAAACGAAAATAATGCTGCTCCAACTGCTGGCATCATAAATTGAATTTTTTTTTCAGCACTCCATCCAAACCAAAATAATCCAACTGGTAAAATAAATCCTGACAATAATAAAAATGGTAATTTGAATTCTGGTTTATAAACCCCATTATTTTTTTTTATTAAATATGTTTGTAACCTGGTAACTGCTATTTGGAAAAATGGAATCCCAATCATATATCCAATCAACATTGATAAATACATTAATCCAGTGGAACCTTTATTGAAACCATAGTTCTTCTCCCAAACTTGAGGAAATGCAACAATAATAATATATAAACATCCATAACAAATTGCCATGAAAACTCCTAGTCCAAAAACCATAGGATTAGTGAATAACATCACTAAAGGTCTTGTTAAATTGGAAATTAGAACATCACTGAACGTTTCTCCGGTGGCAATCTCATACAATGAGTGCAAATTATTATTGCCAGTTAATTTTCTTAATTTTTTAGCTTTTCTATTTAATAAAGTTGGTGGATAAGTTTCTCTCAAAATTAAATTTCCAAATATACCAACAACTGCATTGAAAATAACAAGAACCCAAAAACACCATCTCCAAGTTGCATACTGAACAATATAACCAGCAATTAATGCACTAACAGATGGACCAAAAGTTGGTCCCATACTATATAAACTTAAACTTAATCCACGTTCTTCATTATTAAATAGATCTCCTAAAACTCCAGCTCCAATACAAATTGGTGCAACACCACCTAATCCTGCCAATAATCTAAAAACACACATTTGTGCAGTATTTTGTGCTAATGCACAACCAATATTAAATGCAAATAATACCCAAACAGAAATATCCATGACAATTTTACGTCCATACATCTCACTTAATGGTGCAATTAAAGGCGGAAAAACTGCCCATGCAAGGACATAAATTGAAACCATTAATGATGAGACGGTCGGATTGGTGATATTAAATTCTTCTGAAATTGAAGAAACTGCTGGTGACAACATTGTTGATGCAAATGGTGATAATAATGTATACATTGTCACAACAGAAACCGAAGACCACTTCTTGGAAGGGGTCCAATTACGTGGATTCTCTGGGTCTAAATCTCCATCCCATGTGACTAATTCTGGATCTATTGATGTAAATTCTGTGCCATCATTAATTGTTGGCAATGCTTCTTCACGTTCAATGTTTTTATATGCAGATTCGCTGTTGTTAATATTTGAAACAGATTCAATATCTGGTTGTGATGACTCTAAATTGGTTAACTCTTTATTAACTCTTGCCTCCAGTGTAGAAATGATTGTTTGTTTTGTTTTGGTTCTTTGTAATTGGATTTCATCAGAATCTAGGTCTTTATATAACTGTGATTCTGAAAATTGAGAAGGATCTATCAATTGTTGAGATTGTTGTGATTGACGACTAAAAGTTTTCTTGATTGTAGATATAAAACCGTCATTGATACTGTCTGTATTATTATTGATGTATTCGTGATTGAAAGGTTTAGGCGAGGTGAAAGCTTCGATTTCTGGTGTAGATGATGCGTGTGAGCTAGAAATAGACTCTGATGACAATGAAGAGGAATCTATCGATGCTCTGGTAGACATGGTGCTCACTGCTCACTGGTCAGTTGTGTTGTTGTTGTTGCTGTTGGAAAAAGAAATATAAATATTTTTTTTTAATTTTTTTCTCTTCTGGTTAAATGAATTATACGTATACGGTATCAGTCATGATGTAGTAATGATTATAAAGTCAGAAGAAATCAATTAGAAGATTATTAATAATAAATTCCAGACGGCTGAACCTGCTTCTAACTTCTAAGTAGTAACTTCTAACTTAATTCAGGATTCAGCATTGAGCAGTGAGCAGCCTCAGCGTTACCGTGGAATCTGGAATCTGAATCATTAAAATTCTGACGTAATCATTGACGTAACCTTTTCCGATTTTTAAGGTCTTCGCCGGAAGTTTCTTCGTAGAACGGCGGGTTTGTGTAAGAGGCAAAAAACCAGAAATCTGCCATTTTGGCTGAATTCTGAAATCTGATTGATCCAACACTCGATAAGCTCGCCGTTATCTTCTTGTCTAGCCCAACTATATAACACACTGCTTGCCTGCAAACGAAGTTCTGCAATGCTATATAGTACACAGACCACCAACTAGCTGACTAGCTGCTTAACAGACGACCAAATAACAACAACAACAACAACAACAACACATAATGTCTGGTTGGACTGCTACTCAGTGGATACAATTCCATAAAGACGCTTCTAACGACCAGTCACTTAAGGCGCTACACGACCTGCTAGACACACAGCTTGTCAACCATCCTCAGGACCCTGCCTGGATTTCGCTAGCCACCCATGAATCAATTGACCATCAGTGGCAACTCGTCCACGCAAGAGCAGACAGACTTCAATTACCTCTACTTGGTGTGCCAGTTGCAGTTAAGGACAACATTGATGCTCTAGGATTTGCCACCACCGCTGCTTGTCCTTCATTCTCATACCAACCAACTCAAGATTCCACAGTGGTTGCTCTTCTAAGAAACGCTGGTGCTATCATCTTGGGTAAAACAAACTTGGATCAATTTGCCACAGGTTTGGTTGGTGTAAGATCTCCATACGGGAAAACTCCTTGTGCTTTCAGCGATAAACATGTCTCTGGTGGATCCAGTGCCGGTTCTTCTTCTGTTGTCGCTAGAGGTATCGTTCCAATTGCTTTAGGTACTGATACTGCCGGTTCAGGAAGAGTCCCTGCTGCTTTGAACAATTTAATTGGTTTGAAACCTTCTTTAGGTGTTTTCTCTTGTTCTGGTGTTGTTCCTGCTTGTAAATCTTTAGATTGTGTTTCCATTTTTGCACTAGATTTACATGATGCTGAATTAGCTTTTAAAATCATGGCTAAACCAGATTTAGAAAATGATTGTTATTCAAGACCTTTACCAGAAAACCCGCTTTTGAAGTTTAATTCAACCGTTAAAATTGCTGTTCCAAATAAATGTGAATGGTTTGGTGATGAAGAAAATCCAAAATTATTCAATAATGCAATTTCTGCCATTGAAAAATTGCCAAACACTAAAATTGACTCCATTGATGTCAAAGACCTATTAGATCTAGCTAAATGTCTTTATGAAGGTCCATGGGTTGCTGAACGTTATGCTGCAACCTCTGATTTTTTTAAAACTAATCCCCCAAAGGAAACTTTAGATCCAACCGTTTATTCTATCATTCAATCAGCTACAAAGTTCACTGCTGAAGATGCTTTCAAATATGAATATAAACGTCAAACTATTTTACAAAAAGTCCGTCAATTGTTCAAAAAAATTGATGTTTTAGTTGTTCCAACTTGTCCATTGAACCCAACTTTTGATCAATTAGTCAAAGAACCAGTCTTAGTTAACTCTCAACAAGGTACTTGGACAAATTTTGTCAATTTAGCAGATTTATCAGCTTTAGCTATCCCATCTGGTTTCAGATCTGATGGTTTACCTCAAGGTATCACTTTAATCTCAAACAAATTCAATGATTTTGCTTTATTAGAATTTGCTCAACGTTATCTAAATTCTTATTTACCTCAACGTCAATTAGGTGCTACTAAAACAAACTCTTCAATTGAATCAATCTCATTAACTACAACTCCAAATTTATCGAAATCTGTTAAGTTAGCTGTTGTTGGAGCTCATTTAACTGGGTTACCATTACATTGGCAATTAGAGAAAGTTAATGCCACTTTTTTAGCTAAAACAACCACATCTGAAAACTATAAATTATTTGCATTACCTCCATCTGGTCCTGTTTTAAAACCTGGTTTGAAAAGAGTGGAATCAAATGGTTCTAAAATTATCATTGAAACTTATTCAATTCCATTAGAAAATTTTGGTGAATTTATTAACATGGTTCCTCAACCTTTAGGTATTGGTTCTGTCGAATTAGAGGATGGAACTTGGTGTAAATCATTTATTTGTGAAGAAATTGGCTATTCTCAACAAGGCGCCATTGATATCACTGAATTTGGTGGCTGGGAAGCCTATCTTAACTCTTTAAAACCAGCTAAAAAATACTTTAATTCAGTTTTAGTGGCTAATAGAGGTGAAATCGCTGTTAGAATTATCAAAACTTTGAAAAAAATGGGTATTAAATCAATTTCAATTTATTCAGATGCTGATAAATACTCACAACATGTTTTAGATTCTGATGAATCAATCCCATTATCTGGTAATTCTGCTGCTGATACTTATATCAACATTGAAAAAGTTATCAAAGCAGCAAAAGATTCAAAAGCTGATGCTATTATCCCAGGTTATGGTTTCCTTTCTGAAAATGCCGATTTTGCTGATCGTTGTGAAGCTGAAGGCATTGTTTTCATTGGTCCATCTGGTGATGCAATTAGAAAATTAGGTTTGAAACATAGTGCAAGAGAAATTGCTGAAAAAGCCGATGTTCCTTTAGTTCCAGGTTCTGGCTTAATTTCTGATGTTAATGAAGCTATTGAATTTGCTAAAAAATTAGGACTATCAAATGATCCAAATACTTCAATTAAAGTTATGTTAAAATCAACCGCTGGTGGTGGTGGTATTGGGTTACAAAAAGTTGATTTATTAGATGACTTGCCAAAAGTCTTTGAGACTGTTCAACATCAAGGTTTGGCTTATTTTGGTGATTCTGGTGTTTTCTTAGAAAGATTTGTTGAAAATGCAAGACATGTTGAAATCCAAATGTTTGGTGATGGTAATGGTAACGCTATTGCTATTGGTGAACGTGATTGTTCTTTACAACGTCGTAACCAAAAAATTATTGAAGAAACTCCAGCTCCAAATTTACCAGAAGAAACAAGAATTAAAATGAGAAAAGCATCTGAAAAATTAGGTGCTTCAATCAACTATAAATGTGCTGGTACTGTTGAATTCATTTATGATGAGAAAAATGATGATTTCTTCTTTTTAGAAGTTAATGCTCGTTTACAAGTTGAACATCCGATAACTGAAGCTGTTACTGGTTTAGATTTAGTTGAATTAATGATTAAAATTGCTTCAAATAATTCCCCAGATTTTTCTAAGATGAATGTTACTGTTACTGGAGCTTCAATGGAAGCAAGATTGTATGCAGAAAACCCAGTTAAAGATTTCAGACCATCTCCAGGTCAATTAACTGATGTTTCTTTTCCAGATTGGGCAAGAATTGATACTTGGGTTTCAAAAGGTTCAATCATTTCTGCTGAATATGATCCAACTTTAGCTAAAATCATTGTTCATGGTAAAGATCGTCAACATGCTTTGGAATTATTACAAAAAGCTTTAGATGAAACTATGATATATGGTGTTGTTACTAATTTGGATTATTTATCATCTGTTGCCAATTCTCAAATGTTTAAAGATGCTAAAATGCACACCAAAATTTTAGATTCATTTGATTATCATGCAAAAGCTTTTGAAATTTTAACTCCTGGTGCTTATACCACAGTTCAAGATTACCCAGGTAGATCTGGCTATTGGAGAATTGGTGTTCCACCTTCTGGTCCAATGGATTCATTTTCATTCAGATTGGCTAACAAAATCGTTGGTAACTCAATGAAATCTCCAGCTATCGAAATTACTTTAAATGGACCATCTATTTTATTTCATTCAAACACTACTATTGCTATTACTGGTGGTGAAGTTGATCAACTTAAAATCAATGATGAAAAAGTTGATCAATGGAAACCTTTGGAAATTAAAAGAGGTGATAAATTAACTATTGGAAAAATTGTTAAAGGTTGTAGAGCTTATTTATCAATTAGAGGTGGTATTGATGTTTCAGAATATTTAGGTTCAAGATCTACTTTTGCTTTAGGTAACATGGGTGGTTATAATGGTCGTGTTTTGAAATTAGGTGATGTTTTATTTTTAGGTCAACCTGAATTACCTAACAACACTTTACCAATCCCAGAGTTTGAACCAGAATCCATTCCAACAAGTTTAATCCCTAAATTAGCTGAGAAAAACTGGGTTGTTGGTGTCACTTGTGGTCCTCATGGTTCCCCAGATTTCTTTAAACCTGAATCAGTCAAAGAATTTTTCTCAGAAACTTGGAAAGTTCATTATAATTCTAATAGATTTGGTATTAGATTAATTGGACCAAAACCAAAATGGGCAAGATTAGATGGTGGAGAAGCTGGTTTACATCCATCGAATCAGCATGATTATGTTTATTCATTAGGTGCAATTAATTTCACTGGTGATGAACCTGTTATTATTACATGCGATGGTCCTTCATTGGGTGGATTTGTTTGTCAAGCAGTTGTTGCAGATGCAGAAATGTGGAAAATTGGTCAAGTTAAACCAGGTGATTCAATTCAATTTGTTCCAATCGATTATGAGACTGCAAGATCTTTGAAAACCATTCAAAATAATGTTATTGATGAATTTTCTTCATCAACTAAAGCTTATCCAATTGATTTAGATGATTTGAAATTACCAGATTTTGAAGATCCAATCATCAAGTCTATTACAATTTGTGATGATTTCAAGGTAACTTATCGCCAAGCTGGTGATCGTTATGTTTTGGTTGAATATGGTGATAATTCCATGGACTTGAATAAATCATATAGAATTAATCGCTTAATTAACATGGTTACAAATCAAAAAACTGTTGGAATTGTTGAAATGTCCCAAGGTGTTCGTTCAGTTTTAATTGAATTTGATGGATTCCAAATCTCTCAAGACACTTTAGTTGCCACACTAATTGCATATGAAGAAGAAATCAAATTCACCTCCAATTGGAAAGTTCCATCAAAAGTTTTCAAATTACCTATGGCTTTTGAAGATAAAAAAACTCTTGATTGTGTTACTCGTTATCAAGAAACCATTAGATCCAAAGCACCATGGTTACCAAACAATGTTGATTTTATCGCAGATGTTAATGATATTACTAGAGAAGATGTTAGAGACATGTTATATTCTGCTAGGTTTTTAGTTTTAGGATTAGGTGATGTTTTCCTTGGTGCACCATGTGCAGTTCCATTAGATCCACGTCATAGATTTTTAGGAACCAAATATAATCCTTCAAGAACTTATACAGCAAATGGTGTTGTTGGTATTGGAGGAATGTACATGTGTATTTATGCAATGGATTCACCTGGTGGCTATCAATTAGTTGGTAGAACCATTCCAATTTGGGATAAATTGAAATTGGGAGAACATAGTTCTGAACATCCATGGTTATTAACTCCATTTGATCAAGTTGAATTCTATCCAGTGAGCGAAGAAGAATTAGAGCATAATTGTGAAGATGCAAGAAATGGTAAATTCAAAGTTATCATTGAAGATTCTGAATTTAACCATTCTGATTATCTAGAATTCATTGAAGCAAACAAAGAATCTATTGAAGAGTTTCAACATAGACAAAGTGGAGAGAAGGCAGCAGAATTTGCTAAATTAATTCAAGTTGCAAATGATGAGTTAGAACAAAGCGGTGGAGCTAAGTTGAATGAAGAAGAAAAATTCCCAGAAGATGCAACATTAGTTTATTCTGAATATAGTGGTAGATTTTGGAAACCACTAGTCAAAGTCGGAGATGAAGTTAAAGAAGGAGATGGATTAGTTGTTGTTGAAGCTATGAAGACTGAAATGGTTGTTAATTCCCCAGCAGCTGGTAAAGTTTTGAAGATTGTTCATGTTAATGGAGATATGGTTGATGCTGGAGATTTAGTTGTTGTTATTCAATAAATTCAAGCATAGAGAAGTTATTCATGAAATTGTACATTAATATCATATATATAGTTGATTTACATCATAATGAATGTTTATTGAAAATGACTTAATTCTTATTCACCCTTTCGTAATAAAGCATATAAACAGCTTCTTTTTCTTTCAAAACGTCATTTTTTTTAACTTCTGAAATCTCAGTATCTGATATTCTCCAGAATGGATATTTAGCAACAGAAGAGATTTTCTTGTAAGGAGATTTGCCATTACCACTACCATTGACATGATTGCCATTTCCATCACTGACAGAAGAACTTCTTCTGAATCTATTCTTAAATTTCAAACCAGAACTTTGTTGCTCTTCATCTTCAACATCATTAAAATCCAAATCATTAACAGATGAGCCAGTTTTAGAGTCTGAATCGTCTGATATTGAATCAAAGACAATGGCTGGAGATAAATTGATGATTTGATCGTTGATAGTGTCTTTAACTAATAAAGGCTTATGACGATAACATTCATAATGACCGGCATTATGAGTTCCTTTATGTCTAATCATTGCTTTTAGTTTGTAGTTAACCAATGGTGAAAAATGGTTGTCAATTTCAACAGTTTCTAGATGTTCATTATCGTCATCATCATCATCATCATCTTTTGTTTGAATGTCTTTCGGTGTGTCATTACTTTGATCACCATAATTTTCATCATGATTTGTTAAAATTTTTGAATCGAATTCTATATTTTTCTTTAATTTTAAATTTTTGTCATTTAATCTATCAATATAAATTTGAAATAAACTTTCATCAACATTGATTGAAATTTCATCTTCAAAACTAACATTACAACCATTTCTTATAATTTGGTTTGAATAGAATAAAGATCTTGATAAATGAAAAGTTAAAACTTGTGGAGGTTTTATTATCACTGTTCTTTTGGTGATTGTTGATTTCAAGTCATTAATTTTGAAGCCACCTGATTGATAATTTTTGATAAATTCTTCTAATTCAGGATTCAAATCATCATTAATTGTAAGAGTTTTCTCTTTTGTTTTCAACTCTTGAAGAAAATTGACAGTTTGTTGATCACCTGTTGTTGGATTATCATTTTCTAATTTCAAAATAGCTTTTATTTTACATCTTAAACAATTATAACCGTTAATAGTTTCCAACTGATTTTTAGCTAATATATCTAATAAATCTGCATTATTTTGTCCAGGAACAGGTAATGAATAAACTGTAAAAAGATGGAATGCTGGATTTGAAGAGTTCAAACATGACATACAAGTTAATTGATCAGCAAATAATCCATCAAATGGTAAATTTGGTAGAATAAGATGTTGAAATTGAGAATTTTTTTTAATTAATTTTTTGAATTCTAATAATTCAACTTCTAATCTTTCCAGGATAATTTGAATTAATTCATGAGCGTCATTTTGACTTGAAGATATTTTAGCATTGAAAATTTTCTCAATAACTTGTAAGAAAGGCCATACGGAAATAGCTTTATTTGAAGTGATTGGTTCTTGCAATTGTTTCAAAATCAAAGCTAATGCTTCATGTAAAGGGATCTTGAGATCAACATTTCCCTCGAGTGAGTTATAAGCTTTAATGATCTCGTTCAAATAAACATTGAGACAAGGCAGCGATGCAAAAGCCTGGATAGAACTGTTTGCAAAACAATCATTTCTGGAATTGATCAAACCAGTGGTAAACTTGTCTTTTCTTTTGGAGAACATTGCTTTCTTCCTCTGCTCCTCAGATTGGGACCGCAGAGTGGGGGCAATAACGTACAAGGCAGCTGCAAGGGCGGCACAGAAGGTAAGAATCTTTGATTTTGTTTGAGAAGGTTGAAATTTCCAGTATTTCAAGTAGAAATAGTAAGAATGACGCTGAAAAAGCAATGAGAAGTGGGAAATCCAGTTAGACAGGCTTCCTTCCATGGGCATTCCACAAAAACCACAACTGCAAATCACAAGTTGAAGACGGAGCTGAGCTTAAAAATGCTGAAATTTGCATGTTTTGATATTAAAAATAAAAGGCCTTTTTTTTTTTTTTTTGTTATTAATATTATTATTAAACATGAAAAGTATTTCCTGATTGAACAGCTGTTTGAAGATGGAGCAAAGAGATAGCAGGCCGAACTCACAGAACAAGACACAAAGACTGCCAGTACCACAAATTTTTCAAAACTCGCAGCAGCGAATTGGGGCCAGAAACAAGGTGAAACTGGAACAAGGCTGTTCACCACTAGACTGGGCCCGTTTGAACAGCAGTGGAGCGAATCTGAGAGGGATATCACCTTCAGAGTTCCCCTTGAGAGTGACAAAAGAGATGTTGAGGCAGCACGTTACAGTGGAAGATTGCTGGACAGTGCTGAAGGGCAAAGTTTACAATGTCAGTGCGTACATGAGATTCCATCCAGGAGGCGTGGACGAGCTGATGAAGTGTGCTGGAAAAGATGGGACGAGCTTGTTCAATAAGTACCATGCATGGGTGAATTTTGAGAGAATGCTGGAGAAGTGTTTGGTGGGCTTTTATGTAGGATAGTTTATCAATTTATTTCATTTTGATCTTGTTTTGTTTGATTTGGCTCTAGTGAGAATGTGACTAGTATAGAGGGTTACAGTAACTTTTTAGTGTTTTCATTGGTGTTTTTGTTGCATATAATTTATTTTCATTCTAGCATATAATTATTATTTATTTTAATTTATTTTAAATATTTTATTTTATTAAATTCTCAATATTCTTGCTACAAAAATCACAACAACTTATATAAACTTGATCGATTTATATATATCCTGCTACATATATAATTTCAAAGCACAGGAATTAATCAAAGAAATCATCATCATCACTTTCAATCGACTCTTTTCTCGAAAACTGTGAATGTTAGTTTTAATACAATCAGCCACAGAAGACATACACAACTTACCACAATCTTAGAAGCACTTTGTTGTTGCTGCTCTTTGGCAACTCCGTTCAAGATCTCCACGATATCGTCCTCTGTAAGTTTTCTCCTTATTGATCCAGACTGGACCAATTTCAAAATATACTGTTCTACAGCTTTGGCTCTTTCCGGTCTGACCAAGTTGACTCTGCTGAGTCGTTCTTTAGCAGCTGGCTCGAGCACCTGGTTCAGCTGTGTAGACAAGATCTTCTCACTAATAATTAAAAAAATTGTTAGTTGTAAGCCAATTGAGTAACGAAGACGCATGCATACGGTTGGTTTGTCTGTCCAGCGTTCTGCTGTAACTCTCTAAGACGTGCTGCTCTGATGGCATTCAACTCTGCGTCGTCCATTTCCGTATCTTCTTCCTTCAAGAGAATAAATTAAAAAAAAGTGAAAAATTCCATTCTTTTTTTTTTTTTTTTTCAATATGTAATATCAAAATTTTTTAAAGGGTGTGTACTATGTACTATGTAGTATGTACATATGGAAAGGATCAAACAATTTCAATTCCATGTTTTTTAAGCACGGTTTTCCGCAATTTCTGGAAATTCACAGTATTTCTGTGAGACAAACGATCATAAATTAGTGGAGAATTGATTTCTTTGGAGGTTGCTGTGCGGGACTGTTGATACAATTCTTCATCTTCAAATTCTTCTGCTGGAATTGGATTCTCTAAACTGTTGTAGTTGTTATTGTTTGACTTGCTGCGGAGCCAATACCGTTCATTCCCATCTTTGAAACGTAGTCCATGATTAAACCTGTTCAAATTGTTTTTATAATTGGTACAGTTGATTAAATACTCAACCGAATCAAACTTCTGATAATTATAATTAGAATCATTCATTGTCTTCAAATCATAGATCAAGTCTGCTGTACCCAATGAATCTTTCACTGCATAGCTGAATGGGAACCTGGAGCAGTTATAATCTGATAAGTTGGCAAAATGTTTATAATTAAATGAATACCAATGACCAACACTAAACCCAATCATTTCATATAAAATCAAATAATTTTGTAAAGCATCAAAATCCAATTCATTCGTAGTAAATTGTGCAACAATATCAATTATCAATGATTGCCAATATGTCACAAATATAATCAACTTAATACAAAGAAATTTCCCCCATGGATTAAATTTTTTCAAATTTGAATAATTACATTTCCAAAACATAGCTAACTGATATAATGACACTGACATTGAAACATTGTACAAGATATTTGCCATGATCTGCAATACTTCCAAACTTGGATCCAAATCTGCAATCAAAACCAACAAACAAATTATTGGTTTAATATAAACGTATTGTAATATTCCTCTTTTTATAGACAAAAATTGTAAAGGGTCTGAAATATCAACTGGTGGCAAAATAAAGTTTAAAGGAAATAAGTGGTTTGAAGGTTGATGGTTTTGAATGATAATGTTACGTTCACCATCTAGTAAATAACATAATAGCTGATAAAATGTATAAATTAAAAAAGCTTCATAAATTTCTCTTATTGGGATAATAAATTTTGCAAAAGTAGGAAAACAAATTGATAATACCGTAGTGATGACAAAAATAGGTAGAATTAAAATAATTCTTATTATAAATCTTTGTTGAAATGGTTTTTTATAATTCAATAAATGTTTTGAAATTAATATCGATGAGATTGTCAGTGAAATTAATGATGGGATGGTGATTACTAAAGCATTTGACCACATTCTATATGTGCTGAAATTCCGTCAATTGATTCTAAAGGATAAACTTTGGTTCTTGAATTATTATTGGTATTTTGACTAGAACTGACTTCAACCCAATTAACTGTGTTCAAACTTGATGATTGAATAATAAAATCAATTTCTGGTTGTAGTTCCAACACTGGTAGTTTCTCTAAAGTGATAAACAAAGAATATAAATTTGATTTGAATTGTTGAAATAAATCAGAATTTAATTGATATCTTGATAAATCAATAATAAATTTCTCAAAACCTAAGCTAGTTTGTAACACAATAACAATTTTTTCAACAGAATCCAATACATCAACTATTTCAGTGATTAAAATATCAATAAAAGAATCAACTTCTGGATGTCTTGAAATTGGGATTTTTAAATTAAATGAATTGACTATTTTAAAAGAGGTTTTTGGGTATAAATTTCTATGATAAAGAACGATATTAATAAATGACTTGATGTAGTGTTTCAAATTGTCCATTCAGTTAGCAAATTAAACAGAACGGTGTATGAAATTGTTGATAATTTGTACAAATACTGAAAATTCAATTTTTTTATTTTTTATTTTTTTTTTTGTCACTACAATCTATTGATAATTGTATGTACATAAAAAGATGTTTATTTGATTTATTTACAGATTTGTTTGGACTTTATTTTTATGGTGTTGACTGTGTACTGTTTAACTTTTCGGTAGTTTCTTCTCTAACTTTTTCTGTTTCAATTGGATCATTTTCTTTTAATTCCTTATTCTCTTGCTCAACCTTTTTCGTAGATTCTTCTTCTATGTTCCTTTCTTTATTCTTCTTCTTCTTCTGAGGTTTTTCTTTTACCAAAGGTTCCAATTCAAACATCAATCCATTCGAAATCTCACCAGTTTGACGAACAATTTTAGAATGTTCTTCACAAACTTGTTTTAAATATTCAGCCATTTTTTCTCTTTTAATCATTTCTAATTGTCCCACAACATATGTACGCTCTTTATGTTTACTTAAGAATTCATTTTCATTCCAAGTGAATTCATTTGATGTAATAAATCTTCTTAAATCAATAACTAATTTGACTCTATAACCTTTTTTCAAATGACCCAATAATTCTTTTGTCTTTTGTTTTTGTAAATCTTGTAATGACATTTCCCAACTTAATTTAACATATTTAATGTTTGATTCTCTTTTTTTATCTCTTTTACGACTATATAATTCATCATTTTTAGCGAAAATTGCTTCTTTAAAATCTTTTAAAGCTTGTAATTTTGGCAATTTTTTCACAATTGGCACTAGATCCAAAGTATTAACAATTTTAACTAAATGAACATTGTTTTTACTTTGATTTAAAGATTCAAGAGAAATTAAATAATCAATTAAATTAGTTTTGAATCTTTTCTCTTGATCATCAAATGCCCAGATTACACCTTCTGGATCAGGTTTTAAGATTTCATCAAATACTGTTTTCATGTAGTCATTTTCCACATCGTCAGGAGAATTCCAAACAATTGTTCTTGGGTTTTTATGATCATTAAAGACTTTAAATCTTGAGTATTCAGTTTCTTGAATTTTTTTATTGAAATAGTTGTTTTCTCTGCTGTTGTTGACTTTCTTGTAAAACTTGCTTCTGTTATCACTAGAGCGTGGCCCATTGAATCTGTTTGTATTGGAATTATTGTTCTTTTTGTAGTTATTTTGATTATTATTATTATCTCCATCCCTATGGCTGTTGGTATTTCTTGCAGCAATTTCCTTTAGTAAGTTAGCCACAGCATCATGAGAATGTCTGAATCCTCTCTGAGTTCTCAGCTGAGTTTTAAGAGTGAATAAACTGATCATTTGGTGTGAGATTTTGAATAATTTCCAATCATTCAATTTTTTTTTTTTTTTCTTTTTCACACTTTAATTATTGATCAGTGGTGTATTGTATGTAATGAATGTATAGATTATACTTAACTCATAACTCATAAGTTATCGCTACCAGTGCCAGTAACTAAGGTTTGGTATGTGATTCTATAGTATCTACTATCAACCAATCGCGCAATTTAGTGGAAATCATCAAAATCCCCGCGTACAACAGCACTAGGGGGAACCCCCAGCACAAGACTCGCTGGAAAACAGTCTTGTTGGCCAGGTGGACAGCACGGCCAGTCTGCGATTACCTGCCTACAAAAAAAAAGGACGCTCCTTCTAACCTTTAGGTGGAGGAGGAGAGTCCTTAGTCTCAGCAGGTGGGAAATTCGGTGGAACACTGGCTCACGCTCCGCCTGTGGGTGGAGAGCTCTTGAGAGCGTGGTGGGAACACTGTGAGGGACAATAAGAAAACAGCGCTTTCTTTAGGGGAAGTTCATGGGATGTTCCTCAGCCAGTTGGTGGGTTCTCTGGTTAATTCTAACCAGGAGAAGCTGCTGTTTAGTGCAATTCGCGGACTGTTGTTCAAGCAACAGAACTCGATACCGATTACTAGCTGTGCTGTTTATTTTTGAATTTTATTTATTTTATTTTATTTTATTCTATTTTATTTTAATTCTAAAAAAAGAGAAGAGATGATACTGCCATCAATCAGACGAATATTTGCGTCCTTCAGAACAGAAGAAGAAGAGAAGAAATATTCAAGGAAAGCTGTTCGTTATTTGGTTTTATAATTAAAAACTTTTGCAAAATTAAGGACAACAACAACTAACTTTTCATACAGTTCTACAATCTGCTAGGGTTCATTTCATCCTGTGTTATCTTCTCCTTTGTTGCTCAGAAGCTGACCAACAAAGCATTAACCTGACTAATAATGTTCAGCCAATGTTTTGAGACCAAGAATATACTGCAATCACTACAAAATTAGAATTTAAAACACTAATATAATACACTCAGATCTATCATCACATCATGCAACGTCTAATCATTACTATTATTTACAATATATTATGCACACCCTTCATCTATCTTCTGTTTAATTATCAATTATCAATCATAAAACTTGATTGATTGAAATCACTCCAATTTGGTAGTGGTAGTGGTAGTGGTATTATCAACACCATTAACCAAAAAATGCTTAGCCATCTCATATGCAGTCCATGCAATGGCAGTTGATGGAACATTCGACAAGACTCTAGGTTTTAAACCTTTCCAAAACCCCTTTGCTCCATTTTTCTCATATATATAAGCACCAGCTTTGATAAAAGTATTAGAATTTCTTATCACCAAATTCTCTGATTCACCACTTATTTGTAAAAAAGTCTTGATATTATCCAACGGCGTTGTTATTCCAGCAGATATAGCACCACTAAGACCACCACAAAAACAATGGATTATTGGATCATAATTATTTAATGGATTGAAAAATTTAGTGGAACTTTCATAAATGACAAAATTCATTGCTGCAAATGGTATGTTCATTGTGATTGTTGTTGGATATGAATAATAAAAAGATCGGAACCCTTCATTTTGATATATTTTATGTACAACTTTTGAAAAAGATTTATTAGTTGAAGTCAATTGCATTCTTTGTTTCACTGTATCAAATGGATTCATCAATGCATCAGCCATCACCGTGGCAGAGGCACCAGCTACCGCAGTTTTCAATATTTTACTACTTTCTGAATCGTTCTCATCATCTGTTATTGTTTTCTTAACAAATTCATAAGTACCAAAATAAACGGCATGAGCAGGTCCAGCACCAAGAACCATTGATGTTATCCCCTTCCATAGAGCCATGGACCCTTCCGTGGAACTGATCTGTTTAATAGAGTTATAAATCCCATCATAGACTTGTTTATTGAGTGATAAATTGGATTGCATTCTGGTTTTAATGGCATCGATGGGGAACATAATTGAATGCTCCATGATCCCAGCAAAGGCTCCTGCTAGTAATTGTGAAGACAACGGCGTTGAGTC
>JAJMDW010000181.1:56810-73161 GCA_030573755.1 Starmera amethionina
TGGAAATTTTTGACAATTCAAGAATTTTTTTTTTTTTTTTTTTTTTTTTTAGTCGGAGATTTTATGAAATTTTTCAATTTTTAAGCAGCAAAGAGCTAGAATTTTGGAAATTACGAGCTTGTTAATAGATTTACATAGATAAATTATGAATACAAATTTCAAAATGATTTAAAAGAAAAAGCAAAAAAAAAATAAAACTATTTAGAAAAATCAACGTCTCTCAATTCTGGCACTAAAGAAATAACTTTCCCAGTCTTGATAGCACTAATGACATTCTCAACTACAAATTCTTCCATGGATTTGATGGTTTCAATAGAATGGGTACCCATGTGTGGTAGTGCAAACACATTGTCCAAATTGATCAACTCTTCATTCACATTTGGCTCATTCTCCATCACATCCAATCCTGCACTTCTAACTTTCCCATTTGTTAAATATTTAATAAATGCAGTCTCGTCAATAATCGCACCTCTAGCTGTATTAACAATAACAACTCCATCCTTCATTTTCAAGAAAGCATTTTCGTTGATAATATGCTTGGTTTTTGGGTTCAGTGGGATATTAATAGAAATGATATCTGAAGTAGCAAGCAACTCATCAAATGATACATATTGAGCACCTTGCTCTTCATCTTCACTTAATCTGTTTCTATTATGATAAATGAATTTCTCAAACCCAAAAGGTTTCAATTTACGTAAAATATTTCCTCCAATACCTCCTAGTCCCAAGATACCAACAGTTTTACCAACAGGATCATGAGCAACTGGTGCACCACCAGCTTTATTATTAGTTGGCCATTTCCCTTGCAACAAATATTTATGTCCAGTACCAAAATTTCTTAATGCTGCTAATAGCAGGAAAACATGAGTATCAGCAGTAGCATTATCAACTAATTTAGGAACATTGGATAATTGAATCTTTTTTGGAGCCAAATCAGGAGCTGAAACTTGATCATAACCTGCCCCATTATGAGAAATTGAGATCAATGAAGGTGGTAAATGATCAATCAACTCTTTATCAAATAACCCAGTTTGTTCAACAGAATTGAATGTTCTAGTGATGTATTGAACATTATTGTATTTACCTTTCAAGTCTTTTAAAAACTCTTCTCTGTTGGCACTCTCACACTCAACAACAGTGGCTATCTCACTCAATTTGTCCCATGCCTCTTGGGCGTAGGCGACTTGGCCCAGTTTCAACACAATTGGCTTAGCACTACTAGTGGACATACTTCTTCTAACAACACTGTTGAAAAACAACATTTTCTCACTCCAGCTTCTTGAATCCTGGATGAATCTGTTATTTAAATGCAATTTTACTCAAGAGTCAAGATTGCAATAATCAAGATTCAATCCTTTTTAAAATCAGAGATAAACCACTGGGGGAATCTTATTCGAGAATCGATGACCATCTCGAGACTCGGACCAACGTTTCCAGGTTCCTTCCAGGCTCCAGCAGCCAACTCATCTCCGTGGGGGACTCCTCTGATTCTCCTCTAAACTCCTAGAGCGGCAATCCTGTTGAGCAGGTTTCACAGGACTCAGGACAGAGTTCAGCGCTGGTTTGACTCTGGTCTGACTGCCTATTGCGGTAATATCACAGATAAGCTTCTCTTATTCCACCGTCAGTATTATTGTTTTTCAAAATACAAAATTTTTTGTATATATTGTTGTTTAATTGATCTTCATCAATTGTCACTGGTACTATATATTGATTGCAGTACTATAAGTGAAATCAATTAATCATTCTCATTTAATCATGCAGAATTCGAGAAAAAAATACAGATAATTGTATTATAAAATAACTTTATAATTAAATTAATGCGCTGCATTCATTAATCATAAGTACTAGTACTGACTAGTATATATAGTAGTATACAATATTAATTACAATTCAGGTTTCATCCATTATATATAAATGCCGGAACATAAGACACTAGATATTCACGTCGATTGTAAAGTTCATACCCAAAAATGTTCCAAAATAAACCACTAAAACCAAAAACCTGTCTACCTTTTAATCTGTACCTCACATAATCTAGTAACTCAATTTCATTTAAACAGTTGATAACGTTCTGAAAACTCACTGTATGCGAGAACTTTTCCTTCAATTCAAGGATTTGTACTTTCATAGGACGCCGAATTGCACAACTAACGAACATGATGTTTTTCAAGTTTGGACATTGTGAATTGAAAATATTAAAATCTTGAACATCAACATTCATCACATTGATTTTTAGCAATTGCAAACCTTTTTCAATACAACTCCTCATCTTTAGTTTGGCTCTTCCGTTAGCTATTTTATTGAGCGCTGATTTTGCCATTTTACAGCTGTTGCTCAATCAATTCCTTAAGCTTGTAATCCAAACAAGTTCCAACATGTGTATAAGTCAAATAAGAATTTTGTTTTTGCTCACGACAACGTTTAAGTTGATGATTAACTTTTGAAAAACGGATGTCTGGTGGTCCAAAATTGTTAGTTGTTCCCAAGAGTGTCAATATTTCCACATTGTTGAAATCAATATTATTAATGGGAATTTCACAAGATATAAGAAAATGTAGTTCCAATTTTCGTAAGTTATTGCCAAACTTAACATCATTCAAATCCAATATTTGACTTTCTTCAATGCAAAATGTTGTAAGCCTCTTAAAGTTCCGGAAAACTGGGTCAAATGTGTTCTCTTTATTTATAATTCCACTGGAATAATTAAACGTACAATGGATAACATTTGGTAAATCATAGAAAAAGGGATTGATCAATCCTCTTCCTAAAATGTCATCAAAAATAATATTGTTTTCTGGCTTTTCATATAAATTAGAAGCTAGTTTTATTTCATCCTTAGTTGTGGAAATAATGAACTCATATTTACTTATTCCCCATTTATGATTGTTGTGCAATAAGCCATTCAAATCCTTTGATTGGAGCATATGTAAAATATTCCATTGCTTACCATTAAGCTCTTTAAATAGATTATTTGATATCTCTGTTGATGTTGGGGAATTTGTTTCTGAGATTCTAATTGTTAAAGTTTTAGTCAGACGAGAAATTTTGATTGAAACTTCAAACACTGCGTAACAAGATACTCTGTCACTCGATGATAAGCTGGCCGCATGGCCAAAAGTAACTTTAGCCAAATTAATATCAACATAATCATTTTGGGTAAAATTCAAGAATCCATGAATATCAATCTCGTTAGCATCAATTTTACTAAATTAATCCATTATTCTGATAACATCTCCATACCGAAAAACCAACTTTTTAGTATTTCTAATGCTTCCAAATTTGGTCAAATAAGCAGTGCTTGGTGTCATTTTTTCTGATGAAACACAGACACTGTCCTTCAAAACTTTTATGGTTGTTTTGGGAAGATAACAGTTTATGAACTCAATCAATTCACAACCTTTGAAATCTGCTTTATGAAGAAAATCCAATATCATTTTTTCAAATCTTGCTGAAGTTCCTGGTCCCAAATTATACGCCATAATAGACTTATTTTCATACTGATTTTTCAACAAATGATGTTTGAAAATATCAAAATAGGCAGTGCTATACATAATCCAGTTATTCTGACTACCAGTCAAAGTTTTTGGACCATCGTTGTATAATATCATTGTATAATAATCGTTGTAAAAATAGCGGTTATATAAATTGCTGAGGTTCATGTATTTATTTTTTTGATCTTTGCATTGTTGACTGATATAGATTTGTTTCGAAGAAAAGTGGTTAATCACCAAATCTTCAATTGTATCCTTGGTTGTACTTAATATGAAGTAGATTTCATGGTTTAAGCTATCTTTCTGGAAGTTTTTGTCAAATAACACGCAATATTGTTCTCCAAGAAACATTGGAACAAAGGTTAAACCAGGGATTTTTGAGTACTCTATTAAAAGATCACAATACACAGGATACCAACTTAGACTTGTGTACTTCTCAATAACGTCAAACATAATTTTCAAGTAGTGCACCACTCGTACTCTCAATTCCTCAACTTGTAGAACTGATAAAATATCATAGACGTTCAAATTGTTGATGATTTTAGGGAGAAGTTCGTGTGGTAGAGCTAACAAATGCATCATCGCACTGTTGAAAGCTGGTATCCGTGCTTTTAGTATGGTAAAACAATTGCTGCTCTGCTATGGCCTTGTTTGATATTAGACAACAGCAATTACAGATTAAAAGGAGCTGTACGACGTCTAGCTGAATCAGTTATTATAATATTAATTAATTTATTTTATTTTTAATTTGTGGCCTAATTATAATTAAATTTTATAATTAATATGGCCCAATATAGAAAAATTAATAGAGATAAGATTAACGCGGGTACTGTCAACATATTAATTAATGATATTTATTTCATATTAACTATACCAGTATTGAATAGTAATTAATACACAGCTTCAGCAAAACTTAACTAATATTTTCCTTAATAGGATACTAAGTTCTAGAACAGCGTTGATTTATAACTGCATACCAAAATTTTGACTAGAAAAGAGAACTATCTTAATATGGGCTTTGAAGTTCATGTTGAAATTAAATCCTAGACAAAATCTGGACGTGGTAATTAGTCACTAGTAGACCACATTAACTGGTACGTCCAATTTAGTGTAAAATTGACGGTTAGATATTGTTGTCTGATGATTTGGAAATACAACCTCAATATGAAACTTTGGTTTTCTTCAATTACTGAATTAGAATATAATCATCAAAGAAATATATTTTAGCTTGATCAAAACATCTTACATTAGTTTAAATACACTTTAAAAGTGGGAGCCAGTTATTAATTAACTGTACCCAATATATATTTATTATTAAACGTGATTTTACTTAGAATTAGACATATAACCACAAATTAAAACTTAATCTTTAATATTTAAAAGTTAGTGATCAATTAATTGAACCAAGCAAGCTAATCATGAATATTAAAATATAATATATTAATATGAGAGCATCATGAGAACCAATATATACCACTTTTCACACACTCATGATACTTCACAATAATAACAACAAATTTTTGTCATGGCCCAAAAACCTCGCCGTTCAGATCTCGAACTCCCGAAACTTTGAAGCTTTGTTATATTATGGCCATAATATATTTTTAAATGGTTGAACTACTTAAACACAAACTTGTCCATTGTCCAGTAGCTTATATTAGCCCCGGCCAAAGCAGCCCTCTAACTATAATAAGTACTTACTACTTACCATACCGCTTTCTTGCAACTAATTTTTGAATATTGCTAGTTAATTTGTTAGAGTAATTATAAGTCGAAATAGATAAAAAATTATGTGTCATTAGTTTAATAATATTCCTGTTTTATCAGTATTAATATTATACGTGATTCGGTACATGAGCAGCTACTAGTGATACCATAAAAATATAATAATACTTACAATATATAATAATTAAGCTGCTGTGATATTTGATGCAATATAGTATAACATGATTGAACGTGGTGCACTGGTGTAGAGTAGATCAAATATTTTTTAATGTCGAATATTTAATATATTAGTGATCGTATTGGCAAAATTATGTTATCAACTTAATTAGTTTTGAAAAAAAACAATATCAATGGCTCGATATAATAAATATCAACGCTGATCATCATGAATTAGACAAATATATCATAAAAACATGTAGATTCAAAAACCGTCGCTTTGCTCATAAACATCCAAATATTCAGCAACTGCAAAAGCCATATCCATCCAAGTTCCCTTCAAAGTTCTCGCGTTGTTTTGGTAAACTCCGGTTTCTTGAATATGGAAACTTATATGTTTTTTGTATTCTCTGTAATTCCATTCTTTGATCAATAGCAAGAAATTGGACAGCAGAAGTTCGATTTCACTTTTTGTAAGTTTCAACACTCTTTGAGGATATGCTTTCTCGTATTTATTGACAGTCAAAGGTATCAAAGTTTGCAACGAGGTTTCAGATTGATTGTTTGGATCAAGTGTTGTAAATGACTGTTCTTCATCGTCTCGAGTTAAGCATGTTGCAGGAAGACTCTCATAATATTTTTTAAAAAGATCCACCACTTGCTTCAAAGCTTTCTTATCTCTCCTTTCCTCATACTTGTCAACCTTCTCAACGATTTTCTCAAAATCTGCCCTGCTAACACGAGTTTTGTAGACCTCTTCATGTTCACATTCAAGACTCAACTTGCTCATGTTTGACACATTGTCTTCATATTCATCTTCATCTTCATCTTTATCTTCAATATCCTCATCCTCATCCCCATTGTCATCACTGGTACCATAATCTGTACCCATAAACTCCCTAAACTCTTCATAAGCACGGGAAAAACAAATTGTGTCAGTAGACAGATCACTCCGTGCATCTTCCAATTCTGGTGTGTCTGATAAAGTGATTTGCTGTGCATAGTGAGATGGATAAGCAGCGAAAGAATTGAAAATTATTTCAGTGAATATAACACCATTTAGCAACTCTGGCGCAAATGAAGTAGCAGAACATTGCAAAAACCTAACAACATGATTCAAATTAGTTTCGGGACAAGTTAGCTGAGAATAGTTGAAATTATTTTTTAAATTGAACCCAATAATCTTAATCTCAATCAAATTCTTCAAACCAGCAACATTCAAATTATTATGATTAAATTGTAAGACATCTGGTTGAGCTCTACTTATGAGCTCTAAAAGCTCTTGTTTTTCTTCGAGTGGGAAATCATCAGCAGTGGATTTAGTCAACATTCTCTGAACTTTCTCCCAGCTTTTCAACAACGGATTTACCAAATCATCATGAAAATCGTTATTGCGAGGTAGATAAACCTCTTTCATTTCATCCATGTGGTATATACCTTCAATTTTAAGGTGCTCCAAATTCTTGAAATAAATGTTGCTGAAAACTAAAGCTCTTGAAACTGAAATATTGATATCACAAACAGAATAATTTACAAATCTTGGTGGGTTTAAAGTAAATCCAGTATTTTCATTGTTGTAAGTGAACTCTAGATTCTGTAAGTCATATAAGCTCAAAGTACTTAATTTTTTAAAATTATCCATAATGAAAGTGATTGCCGTAGTGGTTAAATTTGCGTTCTTGTATCTGATTGATAAGTTGGAAACAGTGTCTCCAAAACCATTTTGTAACAGGCTTAAGCGTTCTAAAAAATTGAAACCAAAAGGAATATCAGTTTCACCAGTATTTTCACACTGAATATCTAAACTCAAATTCAAAGTGGAAAACGATGCGTAATTAACTCCAATATCATCAGCAGGTTTTTGGAATATTTTGTTGAAATTAAATGCCTTGTTCTCTTTGAACAAATTGATTAAATTCAACTGGTACTTTTCCAAACTACCAAATCTTGAAGCAATAAATTGTTTTATTGAGACACCACGAAGATTAACATCACTGATGGAAATGTTCAACTTATTGATATTTGTTGGATCCATCACAACTTTGATCTCTTTTAAATAGTGCAAACTTGAAGCATTTTTCACCAACTCAAAATCAATGTATTCACTATCAGTGTTATTGAATTGAATTAAACCTTGAATGGTAGATTTTAACAGCTTAAAATTTTCAAAATCAAATGCAGTCAGCATATTACCATCTTTCAAATTCAAGTTTCTGATCATTTTCATGCTTCTTTTAAATTTTTCCAATGAGTAATTGGCACAATTTTGAATAGTAATTGATCCAATGGAACACAACCTGTACATTGGAACAAAAACTCTTTTGTTTCTATTGAAGACCACTGACTCTAAGTTCTCATAGGCCAAATATGTGAGAGGAGCAGGACACCACTGTTGTTTCTTAAAATGATACTTGAATTTTTTAGCTGCTGGATCATCAGAAATTTCTCTTTTGGGAATAACAGTATATGGTGATTTGGACTGGTCTGTGTCTCTAGTGAAGACAGTCAAGTCGGTCAATTCAGAAGGAGGCATGTCCAATGGGGTCAGTGGGTTGTAATGCCCTTTCAAATACAATTGTTTCAGTGTGTTGTTCTTTAATATCTTGAACTGATTTTCAAAATTCAATTCTCTTTCCATAATGATGAAGATTTCCAAGTTTAAAGCAGTACTTGTTCCAATTTTTTCTGGTTTTAGGTCATGATACTCATTTAAATCTAATGAAAAAATATTGAGGTTTTTGATAGAATTCAACTGGCCTAAATATGGAGTATAATAAGGATAAGTGGTTGGATGATATTTGTATTTATTGATAACAAAAAATACATTGATGAAATGAACTAAGCGTTCTCTGAAAGGCTCAATTTTCAAAACGCTGTAAATATCTTCAACATCAAGACATTGTACAATTTGAATAAGGATTTCTATGGGTAATTTGAAAATACCTGTTAGGGTTGACCTGTCTTCAATAATTGGTGGATTTGCAAAATCATGAGTTGTTGATAAACTCATTTTTGAATAATTTTTAAACAGCTATTAGCATTGTAATAGAAGGAAAAGTTTCATAAAAGTGTATTTGTTCTGGTTTTATTGAGTCAAACAGTTTTCCCCAGGTTTGAGAATTTAATACTGAATTTATTAACTGAGAACAGCTTATTATTCTCATGAGTGATAAATTGAAATCTGAGAACATAAACAAAAACAGTTAACAGTGATGATATGCACTATATTAACACATTAATTAAAAAAAAAACTACTTATATGATCATGTAATACATAATATGACATATATTATAAGTTTTATGTATTTCCAATAAACATTTCATCAGGAAACTTGACATAATCTAATAAACTTGATGCAAAATCATTGGAGCAAACGCATTCTGGTTTCACCAATAGCTCACACATCTCTCCATCATAAGCACTGTAAAAATTCAAAGTTGGGCCGTCATTATGGCTGCTGTTTGAACTCATAATACTAGTATTATTTGGATCAATAATATTAAAATTCGTGTGACTAATTCCAGAGTTCTCAACTCTTGAAAATGATTTGAAACTAAAGCTTATAAATTTGGTAATTTGCTGTTTAATTTTTACAGTTTTGATATGCTTCAAAATTTGCCTCTTTTCTTCATAACAAATGTCTAATTCTTTCAACTTATATTTAAGATTCTCAATTTCTAAATTCAGGCATTTCTGTTTCAAGATTTTATAAAAGTTTGGAACAAACCAAGCTTTAAGTTTACTCAAAATATTTGAATGTTTAGAAGCGTTTTGCAGTTCTGTAATTCGGTTTTCCAAAAATTCTTTAACTATTCTGAAACTTTCATTTTGGTTAATCAATTTATGAAGAATAATTTCATTGAATCGATAATATTTCAAGTAATTGTACTCAAAATTAAGAACTGAACATTTTTCTAGTGAGATCAACATTGTGTCATTATTTGAATGCCTATTAAAACCTCTTTTCAAAGAATCATAGTTTAAAATCCAAGAATGTAACGAACTTCCTAAGTTAATATTTTTAAAACTCAGTTGTAAACCAGTTTTACTCTCTCCCCATACATTATCTTCCAAATCAATACACAACTCTTGATAAAGATGAAGTAGATATAAAAAATACCTCCTTGATGATGAATTTTTGCACTTTTTCATATTTTGGAAAAATAAATCAACAGATTCATTTGAAGTTTTATAATCCAAGAATAAAGTTCTTCTTGGAGGGATGCATTTCTCAAATAACAGTTGATGATTTCTAGCCATTTTTCTTACATTAAATGAGCCGCTGAAATGAACTGATTCAATTGAATTGAAACTCATGTGTCGAATTGAGATTAGATTTGATGCTGTGATTGCAATAGTTCTCATTTTGGAAAATATAAAAGGTTTGTTATTAACCCCATTAATATGTAACCCACTAGCAATAAAGTTTATGCAATTGACAACGTCTAAATTAATTAGATTGTTAAAATTTGTCCAAATTAAGTTTGTAGAATTTATTGTAAGCTCATTAAAAGGCGCTGAAATTTCTAGTGATTCAACTTTTTTCAAAACGCTTCCCAAATCAAATAAATTCAATTTCTGAAAATAATCAAATTGTCTAATTTAAGGGGTAGTAGCTTCATTTTGATGAACTTCAATTTTAATTTGGTACTTCAAATTTTGAGGAACATCTTCTCCTGTATTACTATTAAATTTCCCGAAAGTTTTGAAAATCCCATTAAAGGAATTGTTTGATTTTATATTTTGAAACAATGGCATGAAATCAAGTTCATTTTTACTGTATTTGATTCCATTCTGTTGTATTCTAATGTGATCTTCATATAATTGATCTGTATCTTTTAGTGCTTCTTCAATCTGTAATTTTAATAGATCAGGTCTTTTAAAAAGTGTTATTTTCTTGATATTTGGGATTAAAGAGTCCGGAGAAAAAGTTTCTTGGAAATCTATATATCCAGAGGTTCTTGAAACTAAGCTCAGAAGTCCAACAATTTTCAAAACCTCATTGTTGAGGATTGTTGAAGAAAAATCAATTGCTGTTAAAATATCACCACCACAAACAATCAAATTTTTAATATTTTGTAAAAATAAAAATTTTTGAGTTTCAGATGATGCAGATTCAGACCTTGAAGATTTTTCAACAGTACAATGATTAAAAGTTAAAAGGTCAATATTTTCTAAATGGAAAGAATCCACTTTGATTTTTAATTTTGTAAAGTCAATTCTTCTTAAATTTTTTAAAAAATGATAATGAATCAAAGAATTGGTTATTGAATTCAATCCAACAACATTTCCACCAAGAATCAATTTCCTAAAGTCTACTTCATTAAAATTATAAGGTTCTGGTAGTAGTGGTGGTTGTGTCCCTCGACTTGTGAGTGGATTATAGACATTGTTAACTTCCAAAAGAATAGGTCTTAAACCAACACTATTCAAATATGGATTGGTTCCCACAATCTGACTTGAATCTCTTTGATGATGTTTACTGTTATAACAATATGGGTTTTCAACTGTTTTAGTGAACAATTGTTCTAAATTTGTTAAACGATGGTTTTGATATAAAGGTTGATCTTGATAAATTAATTGTCTATGAGAATTTGATTGTTGAATATTAAAATCTGTAGTAAAATCCAAATTATTTGTTAAAAAAATAAAGATTTCCACACCAGGGAATTTATGGGTTAACATGGATTCATATCTGATTTTATATATGTGATTCGAATAAATTTTATGACATTGAAGTCCATATGAAGTAAGTTTTGAAATCCATTCATTATAAAAAGGGTATTGATTCAAAGGGAGGGATTTTTCAACCACTATGAATATTTTGATGAATGGATTAAGTCTTTTTTCTAGCTCAGGCAAATTGAGTAATGAGTAAATATCTGGAACCGGTAGTGATGTTAAGATGATTCCTAGAAGTTCATCAGGAAGATCGAATAGCAGGTTTCTGGATAATAATGTTTTGATCATGGTTGAGTTATAATAATAGTTGGTGCTGGATTTAGAAGTGGTGTTGGAATGAATGAATTATAATTTGAGTGTGTTAAAAACTAACTTTGAGGATTTTGATTTATTTAATATTCATGAGTTTGTGAGAACAAATGATGTTTCTTGTGCAAATTGCAACTAATTTGCAACAAAATGAGTGAATGCAGATGAGAGCAGCAGTATGCATGCTAAACGTATTTTCTGTCACATTCTGATCGTTCTGATAAAAAATCAAGTTCTGTGCTGACATAAGCAATTAAGATACAAGTAGTTACAACATTTTGCCTGAACACGGTAATTACTCAAAACGGATAATTAATTTCTATTTTTTATGAAATCCATCTTTTCAAAATTCCAAAAATTTCACCCTGAAAATTCCAAACTGTGAAAAAATAGGTCACACTTTTCTCACTGAAAGAGGAGAAATCAAGAATTTTTCTTACCGTGTCGCTCATGAGCAAATGAAAATTAGTGGATTTCGGTGGTGTGTTTCTCAATCTTTGAATTTATTATAAGGAGTTTGGGCCTTTGGCGTTGTTCTGATAAGTGAAATCGTAGATTAGCCCATTGTGGGTTCATAAATTTATTATCTTGATCGAATTACAAATCGTGCTGTTTGAAATTATAAATACAAGGCAAAATCTCTTTTAAAATCACTAACTACAATTTACACTAGTTAGTATAAGTAACCAGATATCCATAAATAATAAAATAATGTACAGAGCAACTTTCAAAAGACTCATCTCAGACACAACAAAAGCATCAGCCAACGTTGCTAAAGCAGCAACCACCATTAATGAAGCACCAGTTGCAGGCAACTCCTTCAAGTCCTTCAAAGAATATAGAGAAAGTGCCATTCTATTTGGTCCTTTGAAAAAAAATCCATTTACTTCTAAAGGTAGTGTGGAAACCATATATGCGGAAGAAAGTGATTATGGATTAAGTGAATCTTTTGCTAAAAGTGCTAGAAGTTATGACTATCGTGAAGCTAAATAAATTTTCGCAAATACAGAGGAAGTGTAGTTGAATAACACTAGACTGAATATGTAACTAAATAGTGACAAATATGGGTTTAATTAATTGAATATAAGGGTAATATGGGATTTAAATGAATTATGTACTTAATTTCAATTTTCTTGAGCACCTGACCTCTCAATCTCTTTAATTGTACTGTGTACACTTTACACTGTACGTCATAAGTTGTGACTTGATGTCCATTATGATTTATCTATATAGATGAAACTTGAAAATATTGGAGCTGAATTTTGAAATCAAATTTCAAATTTTAAAGGTGTTTTTAAATTTTGGGAATTGAAAAAATTTGTTAAACGGCTGTACAAGAGACAATAGGCATCTGCCCAGTGCCATCTAGATTCTACGGTTGCAGTCGGATGAGAATCGAGATAAATAAACCCCCAAAATTCAAAGAGAGTCCTAGAGTCCTAGACGTCAGGAGTCAGGACTCAGGACTCACTGCTCAGTGGTCACTGCATTGGGCACTAGTGTCACCGTTCACGTGTGGCACTCTGGAGTCTGGAATATTCTGGAGTCTGGAGTCTGGAGTGAAGTTTGAACTTTGGGCCCTGGGGGAAGTCCGAAGTACTGAGTACACTTAGCACTACTACACTACTAGACGTACTAACTTCTAAGTTCTTATAACTTCTAAGTTCTAAGTAACAAGAAATAAAATAAAATCAGCTAACCTTTACAATTACAATTTTGTGTGTACATACTACATACTACAGTGTAGATCTTATGGTCACTCAACTCAAATATACTTGATTACTCGTTACTTTTAGTATAGTGATATTTGTCTCACGAGTCACCTTAAACCTTAACCTCTACTTCCTGACGTATTGTGAGGAAAGTACTATATGGACATTTCTGGGTTCTGGCATCACGATTCACTACCTAGTACCAACTACTATCTTACAAGTTACTATTATGTATACAGTGTACACTGTAGTAGTACAAGTGAAAGTAACATTTAATTGAAAGTCAAGTTTCAACTTTTTTAAGTAACATTATGATCTTATAATTAGAGTACAGCTCAATATTATATCAAAAAATCTGATCGATAATATCAATATTTCCTAGAATTCTGTAGAATATTATATCTTTATATTCTGATATTATTAGTTATTATCATTCTAGTGAGAACTTCGACTGTATCAACATTACAGCAATTAATGGTATGCAGATTTAGAAGGTACCAGTCGATCAGTTTTCATTAACTTTGATTTATTGGTAAAGTTGAACTATTTAAAGGCTCTACTTTTCCTATAATTATATAGTTTTACAATACACATCGATTATATCTACTAAAGACTTGATCCTACCTTTCAGTAGGTTCTTCGGTCATTTACTATCAGTCTACGACTATAGTATCTTAGCTTATTAAAGTTCAAACAACCGTCAACGTATAACTTTAAAAGTTTAACAGTACACTGTACTAGTAGGCAGGAACGAGTCTTCTGGAAGCTTGGTACTTGAAAGTGCTTATAAGCAGAGTCAGATTTTGGTCTGTAGATGCTCATAGTTCAAACTTCAAACTTTAGCTTCATCCCGCAAAATTGTTGTGAACTTTCAACTCAATTGTCGCCTGATCGTCCTTCAGCTACTTGCAACCTGTCTTTCAATCTTAACTCAAGAGTGCTCAGAGGTCAGGACTTAACTTCTTAAGAGTGCTCAGATTCGACTCTCGAGATTCAAAGGTGCTGTGTCGGCACGCGCCGAGCTGCACGCCGCTATCGTTCTGGTGCAGGCTGCCCAACGGTTGTTTTTATTAAACAAAAAAAAATGTAAAACCGTTTTCTTGTTAAAAATTGAATCTTAAATTCAACTTTCTTGCTATTCTCTTCTTTTCTTCTTCATAACAACATTAAACAACAACACACATTTCAGAAATAGGTTATTTCAAACACTGTTACAAAAAGCTTTATTAGCCAACAACATCTTCCACTTCATCAAATTGACTCCAACTTGTATTGGCCATTGTCAGGGATTCCATTCGGTTTATAAACTTTAATTAACTTTCAAGTTTTATTCCTCATTATTCATACAACATAGTACAAAATTCAAATACATACAAGAAAGCATGAACGTTCCACAGTTCAATGAAATAGTCGATGGAACTTCATCAGCTCCTTATTCAAGAATCCAATTTTTAGAATTCTTAAGAAAACAACACTGTGAAGAAAATCTTGAATTTATAATTAATGCTAAAACTTTTCTACAAAATTTATCAATAAATAATTCAGAACAAAATGAGAATTTTTGGAATTATCTTTTCAATAAATTCATTTCAAAAGATTCACCTGATGAGATTAATCTTAATCATGAATTGAAATCTCAACTGTTCCCAAATGAAATACCCAATCCTTTATTAATTCAAAAAATTATTGAATCTTTAGAATTATTATTATTAGATTCATATAAACAATTTGTCACATCTGCATTTCAATTGGATCATCCACAATCACATCCATTATCATTACAAATCCCAACTTCAACTTTAAGTTCAAATTTACTACTAAATTCTTCAAGAACTAATTCTAATACATCAATAAATTACCCATTTGATTCTCCCATTGTTCAAACAAGATCTGTTTCTCCAACTACACCAGATAGTTCTACATATGACGGTAGTAACAGTGGAGTAATAATTGATTCTGATGATTCGATTGAAGATTTCATTAAATTTAAAAAAGAATCAAATAATTTTATGAAATTTAAATCAAAATTGAAATGGAGAAGACATAGTTCAAATAGTTCAAGTGGGTCTCAGTAATTAATTTCCATCTTGGTTTTACAAATTTAGCATACTACAATAATCTAAAATTATCCATCCATACCCATTATTATTGTTTTGTAGAATATTTTATTCTTTTGCCCTTTTTTTCAAAGATTCCAATTCTTGAATATTTTTTTGTTCACTTTTTTCAACAACCAAATTCCTTAATAATTTATTTTCCATTTCTAAAGTTTGAATTTTTTTCTCTAATGATAAAGTTAATTCACTTAATTCTTTAACTGATCTTTCTAATTGTTGTTCTTTTAATTTCTTCTTAATTCTAAATCTTGCAGATGCTGCTGTATTTCTTCTTCTTTTATCTAATTCTGCATCATTTTCCGATCCTGTTCCATTACTAGATTCACTTTTTTTATTTAATTCTTTCAATTGTGCGTTTAATTGATCTGTTGAATAGTTTGGTGATGTACTGGTTAATGGATTTATTGATGGAATTGAAAATCTTGGTTGACTAGAGATTTGTTGTTGTGGTAATTTTATTTGCTGCTGCTGCTGCTGCTGTTGTTGTTGTTGTTGTTGAGTTAAAATTTGTTGCTGTATCTGCAGCTGCTGTTGATTTATTGATTGAGTGATTTGTTGATTTGTTAATGGTGTTAATGGTGGTTGTTGTTGATGTTGAGCAACTAATGCAGCTAATGCATCGATCTGGGTTTGATTCAAACCAGCTTGTAATAATGAGTTTTTGGCACCTTGAGGAACAGCAACTTTTGGTAATGTTGATAGCAAATCATTTGTTGTAGTTGGTGTGGTTGATTGATTATTATGATGAATGTTGGAATGAGTGAAATCATCATTATGGAAGGCTGATAAACCATCATCTTTGTTATTGCTATTATTATTATTTATATTATTATTATTATTATCATTGTTGTTAGTTGTTTCTGGAGGAGGTTTGTCCTCATCTGGGAAAATAAAACTCTCATCAGCAAATGCACTAAGTTCAGCAGCTAAAGTGTCATCTAGTTGGTTGTCTTCTATTTCTGGTAAAAAGGTGTCCACATAGACTAGTTGTTCTAGTAAAGCTGCAGGGGTGATGTTGTCGTTGAGATGATTGAAGTCCATTTTGATTATGTTATTCTTCTATTCTCCTGTTGTTCAACCGTTAACTATCAAATATTTAGTATTTACTATTAGTGTTATTGTTATTCTAATACTGTGACATAAAATTAATCAAAA
>JAJMDW010000181.1:73261-115807 GCA_030573755.1 Starmera amethionina
AAAAAAAAAAAAAAAAAAAAAAAAAAAAAAATCAGCAAAAAACACGTGAGCTTTCAGCTGACATTTATATTATATAATGTATAATATAATCAAATGACTAATAATTGATGTAATAAAATTACTAAGCAGATCCCCGCTTTTTCTTCCGGAAAAGAGTTCGTCATGTGACACTTCGTCTGAGGTCTCCCACTTTTCTTGTTCATTAAAATTAAATAAAATAAAATAAAATAAACAACTTACACAAGTGTTTTATGAATCAGACAAGATGCTCAGACTATCCAAGATCAGAACCACACATCCAGCAAGATGTATACGTTACATCTCTTCAACAAATAAACCAGTGGCTCCAGACCGCGAGATTTCAGATGACGCAAACGCCACTTTACTCACAGATCTAAGAGAAACTGAACGTATTAAAACAATTTCATCAACTGATAAAACTATAGCCACTTGGTTAGCTGCTTTAACGGAAAGAAAAAAACAATTGTCTCAGGGGAAAATCATTGATTCTTATAGTTACAATACTCCTCAAAAACCAATAATTTCTGATAAAACTAGAGCTGATTCTTTTAGTTATATTACTTTACCTTTAAAAGATGATATTTGGCTCACTGATTTCTACGTTTCCGCAGCTGGTAGATTCAGAATGGGTCAAATTTTTCAAGATCTGGATGGTTTGGCGGGTACTGTGGCAAATAAACATGTTTCTCCAACAAAACCAATTTTAGTTACAGCTTCTGTTGATAGAATTTATCTTTTGAAAAGAATTGATGATATTTCAAATAAAAATTTCATTATTAGTGGTTCTGTTGTTTGGACAGGAACTTCATCAATGGAAATTGTCATCAAAGCTTCTTCAACTGAATCTCCATTAAAGGAAAAAATCGTGGAATCTGATATCAAAGATGAAGATGTCTTTTTAACTGCAAATTTCACTTTTGTTGCAAGAAATCCAGAAACCCATAGATCTTTCCCAATTAATAGATTATTACCAACAACTGAAAAGGAATGGATCGAATTCAAAAGAGCTGAGTCTCATAATGCTTCCAAAAAATTCTTGAAAAAAAATGAAAACATTAACAAGAAAATACCAACTCCTTTAGAATTTGAAATGATTCATAAAATGTGGTTAGAATCAAAAGAAATTCAAGCTAATACTTCAATTCCTTCAAATGTCAAATTTATGAAAGATACTCAATTAAATTCAACCGTTTTCATGCAACCTCAATATAGAAATAGACATTCATACATGATTTTTGGTGGTTATTTGATGAGACAAACTTTTGAATTAGCTTATTGTACAGCAGCTTCTTTTTCAAATGCATTTCCAAGATTCATCTCTTTAGATCAAACCACTTTCAAAGCTCCTGTACCAGTTGGTTCAGTTTTATATATGACTGCAAAAGTTGTTTATACTGAACATATTCATCAACCTCAAAAAGATCTAACTACTGATAAAGAAAGTTCAAATGGTTTATATACTCATTTTGATTTTGATCCAACTAATTCCTTAACTAATAATCCAGATGAATTTTTAAATAAACCAGGTACTTTGATTCAAGTTAAAGTCGAAACCTCAGTTAAAGCTCTAAATGAAGATAAACAAACTAAAACTGGAACTTTTGTCTATTCATATTTTGTTCCAAATGAATCAAATAAGGATGAAAACATGCCAAACCCGGGATTCTCTTCAGTTGTTCCTGAAACTTATAATGAAATGATTGAATTTGTTGAAGGTAGAAGACGTGCTGAAGAAACTGCTCATTTTGCTAAACAACTGAAAGTGTCATTATCATAAACCATTTCTCATATATAAAAAATCTACACATTAATTATCAAATATTCATTCATTAAATTATTATTCTATCATTTCTTTATTGATTTTGTAGACTTAAATATGTTAAAGACTTTCAATTTCTGCAACTTGACCCAGTCCATCAATATTATTACCACTGTCACTTTTTAAAAATTGATTTTTATTAACATTTTTCAATTCACCTTTCCCTTCATTCCTACTTTCCCACTCATCCGAATTTAATTTATTTGGTAAGAATTCTGTTTCACTATCAAATACACTAGATCCTCCATAATTTGTATTGTTTTCATCCAAAATATCAACATTTTTACTTAAAACTGAACTTTTAATTGATCCTAAAAATGCTGAATCTCGAAGCCCTAAATTTGATTTTCTCGGATCTTTAACCATTGAATCATTATTAACTAATCTGATTGAATATAATTCATTTGTAGAAACTGTACATAGAGAATTTAATGAATCTCTATTTGGTACTAATCCAGTAGCATCTGCTCCTCCTCCTCCTCCTTCTATACTAAATGTAGAATCTCTCCATGATTTTTTAGGTACTTGTGTTTCTTTATTATTATTATTACTATTATTTATCAACATATCAGTTGAATGTGAAGCTAAAGCATCATGATACATTGATTCATTTTCATCAATTGTTGAATCACCAGATTCATAGTTTGCATCCAATTTCAATTTATTCAATGCTGTTAATTGTTTTGGTTCTTCCTCATCCTCATCATAATCCTTATCGTTATATGTATCATCTGAATCTAAATTGGAAGTTGGTGGTAATTTATTTGAATTATTTGCTGGGTTTCCTAATATTGGATTAGAGATTTTTGGTGATTTTTCAGTGTCTTCCACTTGTCTTTTGTTTCTTTTAAAACAACAAAAGAATATTATTATTGCTGAAATTATTATGAATAATGGGATTGCAACTCCACAACCAATGGCAATTGCCTTTTTATTAGATTTTGTAGATTTGAGTTGAATTGGTGTGGAACTTGATGTTGTGGTAGATGTAGCTGTAGCTGTTGTTGTTGCACTTGACGATGATGAGACTGATGAAGATGAACTAACAATAGTGGATGAACCAGATGAGAAAGATGAAGTTGATGAGCTACTTGTGACTGTAGAGCTATGAGAACTTGAATGTGATGATGTTTTCAAAACAGAATCAATTCCATAAATCATAAAACTTAATTTATCACTTCTATCACCATTAGTTGCAATTATAGTGATTTTAGTTTGATCAAATTCAGTTGGTGTATTACCATTAATTGTTAAATTTTGTGGATTGAAATTCAACCATTTACCATCATCGCCAAATTCAATGGAAATATTTGTTGATTTGAAATCAGTAAAATCTGATGCTGTTAAATAATATTGGAAATATTCGTCTCTTGTGGCATTAACATAATTAAGAGAGTTAATTGTAAATAAAGATTCAATTGATTGAACTTGGAAAAATAATTTAATGAAATTACCATAAAGATCATTGATCTTAATATTAAATTCATTTGTTGAACTAAATTGATCTGGAACAGTACCAACTAAAGTATAATTATTCAAACTCAACCAATCTGGATTATCAGTTAATTCCACAGATGAAATACTATTGACATTAATTGGAACTTCATCTTCATAAACATTACCCAATGGAATTTCATATTCAATTTGATCAGTGGAACTTCCATTAATTTTAATCACATTTTTCAAATCAGTAGTAATTTCATGAGCACCAACAATAATTTCAAATTCAATTGAATTGCCTGTATAGCCAACATAATCACTGGCAATCAAAATAAAAGAATATTGGAAACCAGGAGCAATTTGTGAATTAACAGCGGGTGCCATCCCACTAAATCTTAAATTTGCTGAATCAAAAAACAACCAGTTTGGTAATGGTGTATGATCTGCTGATCTTCCATAGTATGCAACAATTGAATCATCACTTTGGAAAGTTTTTGTATCAAATGTGATATTGAAAATTTCACCAGGTGCTAACACTAATCCATTGATACCATTAGTTTTACCAAATTCGGCTAGTTGATTTAACACTGTGAAATCTTTTGAAATTGTTGGGCCTGTGTGTGATGAAACAACAATTGAAACTGTTGTAGACATCTGATTTGATGCTGAATCAATTCCAATCAATGTGAAATCAATTGATGAATCAGATAATGAAGAATTAATAAAACCCGAAACAACTCTGCTCGTTTCATCAAATTGTAAATATGAAGGCAGCCCCGTTGCTGTGTATTTCACTTCTCCAGCATCACTCTTGAAAGTATCGTTGTTCAATTGATAAGAATATTGGGTTCCAAGTCTTGCAACTGGAATCAACTGCTGGGAGATTGGGAAACCGTTATAAATAGCAGCAAAAGCAAGGTGTATTGTCGTGAAAAGTATCACTATGAGTCTCATCTTCAACTTGTATAGTCGTCTCTTCTGGCAGTAGTTGTAGCAGAGAGAAGAAGTCCAACAGTTTTATTTTCCCTTCTAACAAAAAAATATTTAATATTTACATCCCTGCAGCATTCTGTCAGATTTGATGCTACACGTCAATGAAATTTGGTTGACGCGTTTAATAAAAATTCAGTTTGAGAAAAAAGTTAAAGCTTAAAGAGTCGAAAGGGACGGAAAGTTGCAGAAAAAGGCGAGTTGTTTGGGGTTTGTAGTGTAATGAACAGCTGTTTTGGGTAACTCATTTCTACATCAATGATCAAACTTTCAAGTTTCAACGTTTTGAGTCTCAGCTTGAGTCAGTTCACTACTTACTTCCTACTTAGATATCTCGAATCTGTAATCTCACGGTTCACCTTTAAAACATTTCATGTAGTTAAAAAAGCATATTTCATGTAGTTAAAAAGGCATCGTCATTATATAATGACAACTTTAGTGAGATTTAGTGGTACTGTGTCTACATTTGATTAAAATCAACACACTGTGTGATATGTATTCCTATTTAATATTTATATCTATAGCCAAAGCTCAAGCTGTTTAAGCAGAGAAGGTTAATGACCAACCTAATTTGTGAACTGGTTCAGCTAATTTCAAAGCATCGAAAGAAGCACCTAAACCTAATTTAACACCTGGTCTTAAAACTTGTTGGTAAGAGAAAGCAGCTAAACCAGAGTCGGCGATTTTAGCTTTGACGAAAGAGGTGTTGTCCAAAACATATTTGGTGGCGAATTCAATACCAACACCAGAAGCAGCATCAGCTTTTGAATCCCAAGTTGCTTTAGCACCAGCTTCAACTAATGGAGAAACTTTGTGGTAGTAAGCAGCAGAGTAGACAGCCAAGTTGTTTGTGGCAGCAACAGAAATGTTGTAAGTTGGTTGAGCGTAACCGACGGCAGCTGAGTAACGAGTAACTTTAGCTGAAGAGATATCGTAACCGACTTCAGCACCAGCAGTGACACCGTCATGACCAACAGTAGCATCAGCAACGAAAGTTGGACCTTTTAATAAGTCAACAAAGGCTCTAGCAGTGACTGATGGTTGAACAAAATTTAAGTTCAATTTAGCACCACGAGTACCGTTTGGAATCAAAGTGGTTAATAATTCAGCTTTCAAACCTGGAGCTAAAGCATCAGCTAATTCGACTTTGGTGTCTAAAGCGTTAGCAGTGTTCCAACCTTGAGTCAAAGTTAAACCGTTTGCTTTGTCTTGGAATTTAGCTTCCAAGTTACCAGAGATAGAACCATCTTTTGGAGAGGTTTTACCTTTAACAGTGAAAGCAACACCGTTTGGAGCGGTGGTGGAGACTTCAACGGCCGCTGGAGCAGCGTGATAGAAGTCTTTGTTCAATAAGTTGTTTTGGTTTTTGGAAATGTCAGAGAAAACTGGTGGAGCCATTGCTATAATGAGGTTAGTATTAAATGTGGATGATCAAGAAGCAGACGTTGATATTGATGATGATGATGAACAAGTGGGCTGCTGTGTTTATATAATTAGGGGTGAAAACAACATCATCATTTTCCATACATGTGGAAGCGTTCAGAACTTGAGAACAACGTAGCGCCACCGAGGAAAACAGTCTTTGAATTCAATTAAGAGCCAGACTGAAACACAGCAGATACACCAACACCTCATGAACAATCTGTTCCAGCTTGCCGCACAACTCACCGTCGTTATTCGTTATTGTTTGAGAGGAAAGTGTTCGTCAATAGTTGTTGGAAGAAAAACAAAACAAAACGTTGTTTTCAAAATTGTTGGATTTGAATTTGAATTTTGCACGCGGAGGGAGAAAGCCAGAAAATTGGAAAGAAAAGGAGAGAAATAATTTGTTTTTGGTCGAGACAATGCGGTTTTTTGGGGAAACAAAAAATCGATGATTGCTGCAGCTCGATGGAACAAGCTATAGTAAATGTACTGGTTGTGTTTTTGTTCAAATATCTTCTGAATTGAATGAGATCTTCATAAAATAAAACCAAAGGCAGGGTAATGTGCACGCTCTAGGAATCTCCAATGTATCTAGAAAATTGAAATTAATTAGAAATTAGGATCATTAAACGTCATGTGTTTTTACAATTGTTCGTCACAAAGTTACAAACTAATGCTTTTACAAAAGAAACGGCAAGACACAATTCTAATTGGTCAATTCATTCTTTGTTATTACCAATGGTGTACTGTTTATGAATGATTAAACTTTTTCCATAAGTATATTAATCAAATCTGATTATAATAATAATATTCCAGATCTGAGATCAAGATCTAGCTATGTAATATGTATACAGTATCAGTAGTTAAATTTCAATATATTTGTTATTGCAAAATCTGATATATTTCTTCAATTCGATTAAGCCTAACCATACTACCATTAACAGCAAAGGGGTCTGGTCTCATTAGTCTAATTACAAATATCATGCTGAAACTCATCATTAATTAATTAACTGTATCCTTCAATCCTCAAAACTTCCTTTTAAACAGTCTTCTCGCACCCAATTTTCCCAAATAAAATGACACTGCCATTAATTTTCGGGTTTTATATTATTCATCACGAATCACGATTCACGATTCACGATTCACTAGCTGTAATAATTATAGCCGGTTGTAACTTAAAAGTTGAAAATACAACGTTATAACAGCTTATATCGAACAAATTAAAGATTCTACTTGAATTAAACCATAATTTCCGTTAATTCAATTAAACCTAAAAACACATCCTATATATAAACATGAAATAAACATCAAGCCCAGCCCAAATAGTTCATTTAATAGTTAGTTTTGTTCAATTTGATTCTAACAGCTTTAACTTGAGTGTAGTTTTCGAAAGCTTCAACACCCATTTCTCTACCGAAACCAGAAGTTTTGTAACCACCAAATGGAACTGATGGGTGGAAATCGTTGTAAGTGTTAACCCAGATGATACCAGATTGGATTTTACCAGCAACATCTAAAGCTTTGTTCAAATCTTTGGTATGGATACCACCACCTAAACCAAACTCAGAGTCGTTGGCTTTAGCAACAACTTCATCAACAGTAGAAAATTTAATAACTGAAACAACTGGTCCGAAAATTTCTTCTCTGCAAATAGCAAAATCATCTTTAACATCAACGAAAATAGTTGGTTCAACGAAATAACCTTTAGTACCAATTCTGTTACCACCAGTTAAAATAGTGGCACCTTCTTTTTTACCTCTTTCAATGTAATCTAAAACAGTTTGGAATTGATCTGGAGTGGTTTGAGCACCTTGGTAAACACCTTCTTCAAATGGGTTACCAACTTTCAATTTTTCAACAGCTGCTTTAAATGCTGGAATAATAGTGTCATAAATACCTTCTTGGATGTAAATTCTTGAACCTGCACAACAAACTTCACCAGAGTTGAAGAAAATACCAGTAATCAAGTTTTGAACAGTTTTTTCAACATCAGCATCGTTGAAAACAATGTTTGGTGATTTACCACCTAATTCTAAAGTAACTTTTTTCAAACCGTGGTTAGCAGCAGTGACCATGACATCTCTACCAATTTCAGTTGAACCAGTAAAGGCAATTTTCTTGATGGTTGGATGTTTCAAGATAGCATCACCACATTTTCTACCAGAACCTGGAATGATGTTAATGACACCAGCTGGGATACCAGCAGCATTAGCAAAAGAAGTAGCAAACAAGTTTGATAATGGAGTGGCAGAAGCAGGTTTCAAAACAACAGTGTTACCAGCAACTAAAGCTGGACCAATTTTCCATGACCACATTAATAATGGGAAATTCCATGGGGTGATTTGACCACAAACACCTAGTGGTTCACGTCTGGTGAAGTTGAAGTATTCATCACCAGTGTTGATGGTTCTACCATCAATCTTGTCAGCAAAACCGGCACAAGATCTCAAGTAGTCAATAACAACACCAACATCATATCTGGCACAGTGTAAAGCTTTACCATTATCTAAAGATTCAATAGCAGCTAATAATTCTTTGTTTTCTTCCAATAAATCAGCTAATTTGTAAATAGCTTGAGCTCTAACTTTTGGTTCAACAACAGACCATTTTTTGTAAGCTTCGTAAGCATGACCAACAGCAATATCAACATCTTCTTTATCAGCTTCATGAACTTCAGTGATTAATTCTTCAGTAGAAGGGTTGGTAACTTTGAAAGTCTTACCGCTTTTAGCAGCAACAAATTCACCGTTGATGAATAAACCAATTGGTTGTTCATAAGTAACGTTGTTTGGTAAAGTAATAGTAATAGAAGTTGGGTGAGACATAATTTGAATATATTTCTTTTTTTTTTTATTCAAGAGATTACATTTTGACAAATTTAAGGAAAAAGAGATGGATATTTATACTTTACAAACTGTGGGGCCTGTATTGAAAACAGACCGCTTGGAATTATTAATGCAAAGTCAAACACTGACCAAGGTCCAAGTGGCAACTTAAGGACTGTCGTTGTGATTTTAAATGCTTAATAAAAAAAAAGAAGTTGTAGGATTCCAGTTTCCAATCACCAGGATTTTTAGACTTTTAGACTTTTAGTCCAAAGCAAGACTTGTCCAATCTCCTGGTGGGACAGGTCATTGTAGTAGAACTAAGACCCTGCCTAAATTGTTTCTGTCTGTAGGGGAGAGTTGTAGCGCTGGTGGGCTCTAGGCAGAGACAACTTGCTAGCCAACCAGTTGAAACTTGAAAGTCCAGGCAGAAACGCGAGAATCGCCGAGAGGGGTCGTGACTTAAATTGTACCTCTTCCATTATTAAAAGACTTGAGAGTGGAAGTTGTTTTGGACATCGTAAGGATGCTAGTAGCTACGAACTTCGAAGGTGTTAAAAGCAAAAATAATTATGGACCTGTTTCAATAGCAGTTTGTATTGTTGTAATAAAAACATTTAAATTAATTATCCTCATAGTTCCACAGTAAACACTTGTCCTCAGCCATTCAGTCTAGCTTTGGACTTTCAACAGGCCATTTGTTTGGCAGATCAAAAACACCCAACTTCGAACTTTCAATTCTCAAAAAGAGACTCAAAGTTAAGTACTAAGTCCCTAAAATAGCCTATTGAGGTGGTAAATCTGGGGTTCGGCACGATGATTGGCAGATCCAAAATTCAAATGTTGTTAACACCGTAAGAAAGGAAAAAGTCCCAATTTCAAAACCTCAAGAGTCAACAACCCTGGAGAAAAGGTGATTTGATCATTGTAATTTGGGCCCAACAAACTCTACTTAAGTGACAAGTCTTAAACTACTTGAAAATTCCAGCCGGCCAAACAAGTTACAAGTAACAACAGTCAAAGCGTGGGACTATCCGGGGCATGGTCAGACTTCAGTCTCTTAGGGTTTCCCTGATTACAAAATCGTAAATCTAAAATTGTGCTCTTCATAGAATTTTAATTATCAGTTATCAAAGCACAGTTTATCCGGATTCCAGATAATATCAGGAACAAATTACACACAAGTTTTGACTGTTTCTACTTAAAAGAAAAATGTATGATTTCAAATTTCAATCAGTGAACCGTTGGTTGTTAACCCCATAAAATGTAGCATGTTTGAAGAATTGAATGCTGCAGGAACCCCTCTTTTCTTCTGAGGCGTTACAGCGTGCAATTTCCCCTTTCAAAAACCATTTCAATTCAACCTAAAGCATTTCGGTTCACTGTCTTCCATGATCCATCGCTACTAGATTTTAAAAAAAATTCAAAAAAACTTGTACATATTTTGTATTACGTAATCTGTAAGACTCAAGTTGAAAAAAAATTGGGAATAGGAACGCGTTACGCAACTCGCCCGGAGACATGTGACATGTCACAGTAATGATTATTCAGTGATTATTTTACTTTCTGTTGAAAAATGACTAAGCCTGAAGGACTACATTTTGATCGATTTAAATTTTGTACTACTGTCTACAGCTACTGCGAACTTCGAAGTTGGAACACAATCAAAAAGTATCATACTTATCTAAACAACTCTTCTTAACTCGTCATATTCTTTCTGTTTTTGATCCAAATACTGCTCAAGTACAGCTACTTGCGACTCAATAGTCTCAATGTCCTCTAGTATTCCATTCACATTGCCAATTTTACTACCTTCCACCAATTGTTTTTGTTTATACTCCAACAACTGTTCAAATTCTCTTCTAACTTTCAACAAATGACTACTATGAGCAGAATCACTTCCACTTCTCTCATTTCTATTTCTTTCAGCTTCTTTTTCAGCCAAACTCAATTGTTCTTCTAAATCCTTTAACTCTCTTTTCAAACGAACTTCTTCCCAATCTGTGCCTTCTGTTGATGAGAAATCAGTCCCCTTTTTAATATTACCAAAATTCGATCCTCCTATTCTCTCTAAATAATTATCTCCAAATGATGATTTGCTTATGTTATTATTGAAATTATTAGAACTAACATTTGCTTGATGTGAACTTAAATTGTATTCAGGAACTTCTTTGGAAAAAGTAGCCCTTAGTGCTGCTGGAACTCCTCTTGGAATTCTTTTCCCATTTTCTCTTTGGTTCAACATATGTAGAAAAACCATAACTTGATCTTTGTCAATGGTTTCACTTTGTCTTGGATTAACTAAATTCCATGCACTACTGACATCTGTCTCTGGTACGTTTCTCAATGAGCTATACAGTGCATTCAATGAACTAAATGTAATACGGCCAAATTGGTCTGCTGCTCCTGAATAAATCTCTTCATATCTCAATTTATCACCTGGTGAAATATACCAATCAAAATCAGAATTTAATGCCAATTCCTCATCTTCGTCAGATGATATATTTGTGTTTGTTTGTACTGCATTGTTAGCTTGCACTAAGTACATCTTGCTGGAAGGAACCAGCCATTCAGGCAATCTATCAGGTAAACTTGTAATTGTTCCATTAACCAAATCAAAAATCAATCTCATACAGATACAAAACTCCTCAAAATCTAGTGATCCATCAACATCAATGTCTGACAAATCCCAAATTTTGGCCAGTTTGTCGTCACTTAGCTTGGAGTTCTTGAGCACAACAGACACCTGATCCCCAGTCAATTTATTATTGACTGGTTTCAACCCGCTGAAAATCTCCCAGTACTTCTTGATTTCCCACTCTTCTAATTTAGGTGCCATTCTTAAACTATTGTAACTTGCAGCTTAGTCCAATGCAATCAATCGGTTGTTCAATTATCTGGCAAAACCGTCGATGAAATACGATGTTCTCCTTTAAATTTCCAATATTCTGAAATATCTCAAATTTTGAGAATTTCATCAAAAGTTGCCCGGATCTCAGGTTGATTTTTTGCCACTTTCATAAAAACCAGGAAAAAAAGTTGTAAAATCAAAACAAATGGAAGGGAAAGAAACATCAATTAATACACAGTTTGATGACCATGGCGGAGCTTGGAGAGTTTGTGACCACTACAAGTGAAGTAAGTTTTTTTTATTGTACGTTGAATTCATCTCTTTATAATAACCTGCTTTTTGTAGGATATTGGTTTCAAATCAATTGGAAACCCAATCCAAATAGTGTCTAATTTCAATGAAGTGTTGCCATTCAAACAGATCAACAACTTGTCTTTTGCAGTTCACAGGGGTATTTTAGCAGCAGCTGGTAAAGATGATTTGGCTGTAATGTCAATAAAAGGGTTGCTTGCAGATGTATCTAATGATTCTCAAGATTCTTGTGAAACTGATCTAGTCAGATTGGAAATTTCAGGAATCAATAATGTTGTTTTCAGTAAAGATGAGAAGTTTTTGGTCATTTCCATTGGTAGGGAAATTCAATTTACAGATGCTTTGTCAAATTACAAAAAAATCAAAATCAATGATTTCAAAAGTATAGAACTTTTTAATGACGTTGATGTTATATTGCCCCAGCCAAATAACGGTGACTCATTAGCTATTCTTACAACCAATGGAGATTTATTTATGTTCCAATTATCAACAGGTTTGATTAATGATCCACTAGTCTCAAACGTTGTATGCTTCAGTTTTTCCCCAAAAGGAAAACAAATAGTTGTTGGGTTAAACGATGGAACAATTAAAACTATAACTTTGACAGGCACCACCAAAACAGAAATTTCATTACCTGAAACATTTATGAATGATCATTTGATTCCATTATCGATAGTTTGGATTTCAACACATAAATTTTTTGTTATCTTTGGTGAACAACAACAAGAATTTGAAAAAGAAGATAGTCTTACTTCGTATGATTTTAAATCCATTTTTATAGATACAGCTAATGGTCCTCAATTTCAAGAAAATTTTGATGCTGTTACTGCATTTGGTTCCATTCCAAGAAAACAGACTGTTTACTCAGCTTCATTGAACAACTTATCTTCATCATTACCAAATCTGGTATTGTTAGGCTCATCTACATCTGCTGATATAACTATAGCGACTGAAAACGAAGTGTTGCTTCCAATGGACGACTCCCAAAGAGCTGCACTGTCTTTGAATGATGATACTGGTAACGATAATAACCCAATCGGTTTATTCATTGATTTTAAAACTAAAGAAACAATAGAAGAACCATGTCTTGGTATTTCTTCGGCTGATTGGCTACCATCAGTATGGGTTTTAAGTAACGAGGGTAAGTTATCAGGTTGGTATATCTATCATATTGCAGATCTCAAAAATGGTTCATTTGTTCAAGACGGTGTAATGAAATATAACAATGATTTATTTCAATTAGCAGGAGGTGATCTTTCAAAATTTGAAAGTAAACCAGTTTTGCCATCTCCAATCAAACCACCAGTTTTTGGTAAATCTGTTGGTTCACCAGGTCCAATGCCTGTTACTCATAGTTCTTCAACTGTTTCAAGTACCTCACCTTTGAAAAATAGTATGAATACATCAGATAAACAAGAAGTTTCAGATAAAGAGGATAATGAAAAAGAACACAAAGCATTTTCTTTTAATTTGACTAAAGAGACGGATTCTAAACCATCTGTTTTTGGAAATGCCGAACCCAAACCATTCAATTTTGGTACTAATAAAGATGCAGATCCTAAATCAATATTTGGATCTTCAAACAATCAACAATCATTTGCCTTCGGTACAACAAAATCTAAATCTGCATTTGGAACTAGCTCATTTAGTTCAACTGATTCAAAGTCAACCTTTAGTTCCAATTCCTTTGGGAACGATTCTAAATCTGCTTTTGGAAATACTGATAACAAGTCAGCTTTTGGAAATACTACATTTGGTTCAAATGATTCAAAATCAGCATTTGGCTCCATTTCATTTGGTTCAAGTGCATTTAATCAATCAAAACCAGCGTTTGGTTCAACAACTGGTGCCAAGCATGCATTTGGATCAACATCCTTTGGATTAAGACCTACATCTGCCTCAAGTAATCCACCAGAAAAAATCACATTTGGCTCCAATAGTGCATTTGGAGCATCATCAGCGAATTCACCGTTTAGTACACTAAACAAAGGGAAAAATATATTTGGTGAATCGTCCACAACCGAATCACCATTTGGAAGCTTGAATAATAACGGGAGTATTTTTGGTGCTGATAATAAAACAACAGATAAATCACCATTTGGTACATTAAATACAGAGAAGAATGATATTTTCAGTGCAAAACCACAAGAATCGCCATTGAATACGTTGAACACTAATCAAAATTTATTTGGAGAGAAAAAAGAATCTTTGTTTCTTTCTGAAAAAAATGGATTGTTTGACTTTGATGGTGCCAGAAATGAATTAGAAGAGTTAGAAGATGAAATCAAAGATGAAGCGAAATTAGATCAGCAAGAAGAATTTATAGTGAATGATCTGGAAGCAGAAAATGAATCACAAGTTGAACCAGATATTGAGTCAGAATTGGATGTTGAGACAGAACCAGAATCAACTGCTGACTCAGAACCAGAATCTGGAAGTGAAAAAGAACAACAAGAGGAATCAGAAAATGTTCTTGATAATGAACAAGTTGAACTTACAAACTCATCATATTTGGATGAAAGTGATGAACAAACAGAACACGAAGTTGATGAAATTAAACAAGAAGATGAGATTGATAAAAACGAAGAAGAACTTGTTGATGAACTGTCTAAAGCAGAAATCAAAGAAAATCTGAAACCAGAAGTTCCTGAAGAAGTTAAAAAGGAAAAAAAAATAGATGTTAAGAAAGAAGAACAGGAAGAAGTTCAAACAGAGGTTGTAGAAGAAGGTGAAGTTGAAAACGAAGAAAATAAGATCAAAAAGGAAAGAAACGAAAAAGACCAACAAATTCAAACTACAACTCATAAAACAAAGGGAATTGAAACGACGTCACCACCAACCCATTCTATCTCAGTTGACGCAACCATTCCTTGCTCCACAGCATCTATTCAAAGTGAACCTGAACCACAACAAAAATCCATTGCATTACAAACTTTTGAAAATGATGAAGAATATTTTGGATCATTTTTCATTCCACCACAAGTTCCAGGATATATACAATTAGCAGGTGTTAAATATCCAAAACTATCAAGTGATCCAGGTATGAGAGAAGTTGAAAAAATTTATTATAGTACAAATAGTGAAATTTCCATCATTGAAGAAAATTGTATTCAACTTGGTAAATTTTTAGATGAACATTTAAAAACCAGCCCAATTCACGATGAAAAAGTTCTGGGTGCTGTTTCACAATGGAGATTGAATGAAGTTAATAAAGTCAATGAATTGATTGTTTCTAACGGTGTTAAGTTCAAAGAGATTTTAGAACAAGTGGAAAATCTTTATAAAGAAGTTTCATCAATCAAACATCAAGACATTAAATTGAATCAGGAACATAAAAAATTTATAATTAATAAGTTAACAGTATTGGAAGATCAAAATAAATATGCAGATAAAGCAGAATTACCATATGAAGTGATGTTAATTCAAAATAAGATTAGAAAAGTCAATGCAGAAGTTTCAGAAAAATTCCAAGTTGCTGAAAAATTAATGAATAAATTGAAAATTAATGTTGCTTATCAGAACAAACCACCAGATACATCAATTGTTAATGAATTTATCAATGAAATTAATAGCAGTAATAACCATTATGATAAACAAATTACAGAATTGATTTTAGAAATCAAACAACTGAATTTGAATTATGAGAAAATTTCCAAGATTTTGAAAAACACTGATGAGTTCAGTAGGTTATTGAAAGAACGAAATTTATCACATGTTAAGTTGGAAGAAACTAATAGGAAGTTTCAATTTAAGAGGAAAGTTTCAATGTTGTTTAGAAGTAAATAAGGGACTTTTTATTTATCTTAATGATAAAGTTGTTATGATTAAATCTATAAATTCTATTGATAAACAAAAATATGTAGTATGGAGGAGTAATGAATTGTACCTGTAATATTCATTACTTTAACAATATGTTATCTTAAACATTTTCTTCAATCACTTTTTCCATTTTAGTTAAAAGAATATCATTTTCTTCTTCGGTACCAATAGTTATTCTTAAAGCACCTGGACAACCAGGTTCGGCACCTCTAAATCTAACAACAACACCATTTGAAGTTGCTAAAGAGATATAAATTTTTTTAGCTAACTCGGAATCAGGTTCGTTTGAAGAATTAACAATTTGAATCAAGATGAAATTTGCATCTAATCCACCAATTAGTTTACCAACATTCGATAATTTTTGGAGATTAGTTAATAATCTTGATCTTTCATTGTTCAATTTAACAACACGATCTCTCATCAATTTGATATTTTCATCCGATAATGCTCTTAATGCAACATCAGCAGTTAAAGTTGAGATGTTATAAGGAGCTTTTAAAGCGTTTAAAATTGAAGATAATCGCTTATTTGCAAAAGTCATACCAAGACGAATAGCAGCTAAACCAAAAGATTTGGACAAAGTTTGCAACACCACTAGATTTTGGTATTTGTTGACTAATGGGGCTAATGAAGAGCCGATTGGTGCAAAATCAATGTATGCTTCATCAGCAATAACTAAACCATTCCATTTACAATTTAAGATTTTTTCAATTTTGGAGAATTCAATTAGAGTACCAGTTGGATTACCAGGAGTGGTGATATAAATCAGTTTAATACTAGAGTCATTTTCTAAAGTTTGGATAATTTCATCTTCTTTGATTTGGAAAGTTTCAAAATCTAATGGGATCTTGACAATTTCAACGTCATTAATAGTGGCACAAACAGGGTACATTCCATAAGTTGGTGGACAAACCAATATTTTATCCTTACCTGGAGAAGTCACGGCTCTAATCAAAGCGTCAATACTTTCATCTGAGCCAACACCAAAACAAATATTCTCAGCAGTTATAGTATCAGTAGGATCAACTTTAAAAGAGATGTTTTCATTGTTTCTAAAATTGGCGATTCTTGTTTTCAACTCGACTTGGTGAGGGTCTGGGTAGCGGTTAAGATTGAGTAAAGACTCTTCAGTGGATAACGTGGAGATTGCTGGGCCGTATGAGTTTTCATTTGCATCTAACAAAATACCTTCTGTGTAGTCACTGATAAGGTTAGTAATGGCTTGATTGAATAAACAGATCTGGAATATAAAACTCACTCTCTGGCACAGTGGTATGGCTCCAATGCAAGGATGTTTGGTCTGACAAGAGTGTCGAGCGAGAACATTGTGGGCTATTTTGGTTTTGATAGAGAAGTGTTCATCAGTGATTGAAATAATTTGAAAAATTGATGTTGGAATTTTGCAGTGAGTCAAAAAATGGAATTTTTTGAAACAAAAAAAATTTGAGTTCGATTCTGATCAGAAGAATATTTTTTTGTTTTGTTTTCAAATTTTTTGGTGGCAAATTGTTTGTTTTGTTTATTTTTTAATTATCAACTGATTTGTTTTGTTTTGTTTTGTTTTGTTCTGTTTTGTTTAGGGCAGAAGAAGACGAAGAAGATGACGCTGCAGCCGCCGTTTCTGGTGGTAACGAAGTGGTCGTGGAGTGCACAGCAGCCAGACGATCTGGGGTTCAGAGAGGACCAGATCATTGAGGTGGACGATGTTGGTGAAGGCGAAGGTGACTGGTGGCACGGCAGGCTCAAGAGAAACAACATGAGCGGCTACTTTCCTTCGAACTATGTGCAATTGCTCTCGGAGAAGACGCAGCAGCTAGGACAGTCCATACAATCAACAACACAATCAAGATCTCCACAGCATCACATTCCCCAAAATAATAGAACCACTTCGCTTCAAGGCTCAATTGATAACAGAAGAATATATAAGCACCAGGCAAACACACAGATAGACCCACCTTACGGCAGCAGGACTGGGTTAGGAGAGTCCTCTGCCACCAATTCATCTTCAAGATCAGACGAAGAGCTTAAATTCAGTTTTCAATCTTCTCAGAGATACTACAAGAACCCCCAAGTCAACTCCAATTCCACTCCAAACTTAGCATTACATACAACAAATCCAGATCCAGTGGAATCTCCCTACTCTCGCCGTACAACTGCACAGGCTTCATCAAATGAAAATTTAGGACATTCTCAGTACACTCGTTTTCAAAGCTCAACTGCATCCTCGAGCACTGATGATAATGTATTCAGATCATCCAATGGTTCTTATTTTACAGATTCGCAAGGTTCATTTATGTCAGATTTTAGTGCTACAAGTGCAGGAAGTTTCAATAGACACAAATATCAAAAAGATTTGAAAAATCATGAATTGAAAACAAGTGCATCTGGTAATAATTTATTGATTCAAGATAAAAGAAAAATTTCAATTAAGAATACAACTAATATTAATTCAGCAAGTGGGATATTCAAGAAAATGTTTAATGTTAAAGAAGTTCCTCCATTACCTTTGATTTCAGGTTTGAATGATCAAAATAATCAAGAAATGAACACTTGGATTGATTTAAAAATTGATTTAAACAGAGCCACAACAATAACATCAAAAGAACGTAAAGCAAGAGAAAAAAGGCTAGCTGACTCGGATGGATACTTCATTTTTGAACCACATAAACAAATTTCAATAATCAATAAAAATGAAGTCTTAAATTCGGTGACAAAATTAACAAATTTCGAATCAATTAATTTAAATCATGTTGATTTTTTCATTAGGAAAAAATTGCAAAGTTTCCAAAAAGCATCGAATCCAATGGATTCCATAATTGATCAACTGAATGGGAAATTCAACTCCAAGATTGAATATTATAGAGCTTTTTTCATTATTTGTTGTGAATTTTTCAAAATCCAAGATGAAAAAACAATCAATACATCAAAAGAATCTGACGTGATTTATTTATTACAACAATGCAAAGCTGATTCATTTGGAATTGCAATTGTTTACAAAACTCTATGTGAAATGGTTGGATTACATTGTGAGTTCATTGTTGGATGGTTGAAAACTCCTGAGTCAATTTTAATACATTATTGGAACTCAATTCTGATTAATGGTGAATACAGAATGATTGATTGTTCTCTAGGTAATTTATCAAATCCATTATATTCAATTTTAGAAAATTTTTCAACTGATTTGAATGAATCTTTTTACTTTTTAACAGAACCTTTACATTTGATTTATACTCATCATCCTGAAAAATTTGAACATCAACATATTATCCCAGCAATTGACTCTTTTGTGTCAATGGCACTACCACCTTGTTTTCCAAGTTTTTTCAGAAATGGTTTACAATTGTACAAATGTAATTATGCATTAGCAAAATTAAAAGATTTTGAGATATTTGAAACAGATTTGAAAGTCCCAAATGACATTGAATTAAATGTTTTAATTAAATCAACAATTGGAATAACACAGGGTTTAGTGCAGCCATATTGGAAAAACAACACTCGTTATATGAAAATCAAGGCACTTTTACCAAATTCATCCTCAACAGGATTTGTTAATATTTATTCTGGCCAAAAAGGTTTGCAAGATTCTTTGGAAAACATCCATCCATTATCATTAGTTTTTCCTATTTCTCATACTGGTGAAAATAAAGATTTTGAGTTTGTTATCAAATACCATACTCCATTATGTCAATCAAGAGATCTATACATCAAACAACCACAGAATAAAAACTTGAAACGTGGCAACGAGTATATTTTTAGTATAATAGAGCACAACGTGAATCACTTACTAATACCCAAAGAAGACAATCAAGCAAATAAAAAGAGATTCAAAATTGTATTATACACTCCATCAAAATCCACTGTTAAACTGAATTTGAAGAATGAGTCTCAGGACGGATCTAATTTATGGGAGATTTGCTATAAATGTAACGAGACTGGTGTTTACCGAGGTTTTGTTTCTACTGATGATGGCGCAAGTCTGTGCACGTTTGCTGAATGGTATTGTAGTTGATTGTATAAAATGTAAAAAGAAATAAAATAAAAAATAATGAATTGATTGGATCATTAAGCTACTTAAAACAACTTTTGAAAAGTGTTTTCATCAATCTCTCTCTTTAGTTTCCAATGTCTCCTGTACGTTTCTTCAATATTTGAAAAGTTTCATCGGGTAAAAAAAAAAATAAAAAAAAAATTCAAAAAATAAACAAATCAAAAATCAATAACAACAACAACAACTTTCCCATTTTAGAACCCAGCTCTATCAGACAAAGATGCCGCCACAAACACCTCATGATTTAGATTTACAGAAACAGCAATCTTCTATTGATATCTCGGCGCTCCGTTCTTTTGCAAACGTTTTAAAAGAGTACAAATCTGGTCAATGTGAAGCATTCGATATTGTTAAAAACTTCAGATCAATTGCTGGATTAAAAGCCATGGAGTTACTGCAGTCAGCTAATGATGAAACAGAATTTCAGGACTGGGAACTAGAGGCAAAACTATGGCATTTGGCGCAAATCTTGATTGAGTTTCGTAATTCTTCACCATTAGAAAAATTGCCAACTTTTTCATTCAATTCAAACATTGTTTATTTGGAGAATTTGTATAGAGAAGATCCTAACTTGAGGGAATACTGGCTAATAATGTTATGGTGTCAGGAAAATTTGAAAGAACCTGTGCGTCCAAATGGTTTGGGAAGTAACAAGTGGTTGAATAGTCAATTGAATGATTTATTGGAAAATTATGATGTTGATTATCCCATCAGATCTGGGAAACACATTGATTCCAAAGATGCATTACAAGATGATGTTTTCTATAAATATTTGTATGAATTGATTCTTTGTGGGAAATTTGATGAAGCTTCAAAAGAATGTGAGGTAACTAATAATTGGACAATGAAGATGATTCTTTCAGGATTAAATGATTATTGTGATCCAAGTATTGATAAACAGATTAAAGATGTTGATTTGTCGATTGATGATGTGACTGAAGGAATTAAAAACAAAGCACTTTGGAGAAGAACAGTTTACTTATTATCTAAAAATGATTCATTATCCAAGTATGAAAGGTTGATATATAGTTATTTGGTTGGTGATTTGGCTCCTTTATCAGATGAAGAAACAGTTACATGGGATTCACAATTGTTAATCTCATTGAATTATATCTTAACAAACACTTTAGAGACAAAATTGATTCAAGAGAAAAGAATCCCAAATTCTGAATTAATTCTTCAATTCCCAAAAACTTCATTAACTTTACAACAAACTTTAAACTCTATTTCCAAAACACATCCAGAAGAAAGTAGTCATCCGCTACGTGTATTAATTGCATCGCTTATTACTAAAAACATCAGTTCAATCATTCATTCATCATTAACTTTTATTCAATCATTGATTAAAAACAACACTTCTGATTCAAACAATGATTTACTGAATGAATCATATACTTTAAGAGTGTTGGTCCATTTAGCTATGTTTATTTCAATAGTTGATCCATCAAGTGTGGATGAAAAAGATAGGGTTAAATTAGTCACAACATATATTTTATTATTACGTCTTTATGATCAATATGATTTGATTCCTTTATATGTTTCATTTTTAAAAGATGGAATTGATGTTTATGCTGGTGTTTTGGTGAATTTAGAAGATAATGAAGAAAGAGAACGCCAATTATCATTAAGTAGAGAATATGATTTACCATTAGAAAACATTTTGAAACGTTGTGTTGAAATGATTTTCCAAATAAGTGAGGATGAATATGATGTTGGTAAATTAAGTAAAATTGTTGTTAGTGAAGTACAAGATGTTGATGTTAGGTTGGTACGTGGAGTTGAATGGTTTATTGAGGCGAAAATGTATGGTGATTCTGTTCATGGTATAATTTCCATGATGAGAAGATTTTTATTAAATGGACGTACTAAATCTGCCCAATTTTTTGTTGAAAGAAATTCAATTCAACAGTTGTTGAAGAAAAGTGATGTTGAAACTTTTGGAGAGTTGGTTGAATTTAAAGTTAGTGATGAAGAAAGAGAAGAATTATTACAATATGATTTATTAGTTTCTGGATTAAATTTAATTGATACGTGGTATCAAAGTAAGAAGAAAACAGTTGAATTAATCAATAAAATTAGTGATGAATTGATTTTCATTATTAAGAATTTGTTTGTCAAATTAATTGATAGTAATTATGAAATCGAGATCATTCAAGATTTAAGATCTTTATACATTCCATTTTTCATCATTCAATTACATGAAATGCTTGTTGATGCTAATTTTTTGAGCAGATCATATTTAAGAGATGCTTTAGAGTTAACTAATTTGGTTGCAAGTGAAAGTTATAAATTCTATTTATTATTTGAAAACAGTGGAAGATTGAAAGAATATTTGAAACTTGTTGCCAACTGTGCTGCTATGGCTGCTGATGAAGGATTATAATAAATACAATCAATATAAAATTTTATTAGATCGTAATAAATTACAATACAAAACTTGTGTTAATTGAGTAAATTCGTTTATAATACCTATAAAATGAGATGTATTCAATTTAAAGTTGCAGCTTTTTCATACAACAACTCAACCACATTGGACATATGACCTAATAATTCCAAACCAGCTGAGTAAGTGACATCAGATTTTGGTTGTTCATAAACATATAACCAACCATTTCCTTGATCTAAAACACCAAAGAAGACACCATCCAAAATCATTTGACTTAACTTCCCTTCAACTTGTTTGATATCTAATTGAATGATTTGTGCAATATGTTCGATTTCAACAACTGAAAATGGTTCGATTAACTTAATCAAATTTTGTTCTAATAAAGTGTCATATAATGCGTTGAAATGGGATTTGATAATTGGATCTGCGGAAAGTTCTGACTTGTACAAGACTAAAGCGTTCTCAAATTCTTTCAATGATCTATTTGCATATGCAGAAGATACAGCTTTCATAGCATCAATTTGTTTAGAGTTATATTTAGATGCGAATTTTGAAGTTAGGATTTGTTTCAAATCAGTGATTTGATTCAACATGATTTTAGATAGTAACATGTACTGTAGAACTTTCACTGCATTTGTGTCATCGTTCAAAGTGTTGTAACTTTCAAAAGCTTCATAAAAGTAAGAATATGCGGTTTTATAATCTTTATCTTCAGCATGTAAAACACCACTCATGGCGTCCAACTGAGCCTGGGTTGCGGTTGGACAGTAGATGGAGTTTGCGGATGTTCTTGCGGATGTCAACGCAGCTTTGGCCTTAACCAAGTTTCTTAAAGCATGGTAAACTTTGGCTTCTAGTAATTGAACTTCAACAAGTGAAGATTTATCATCTAATTTTTTGAATTCTGATAACAATTGGTTAATCAAAGTGAGACATTGGTTGTATGATTTGGTTTTATTGAAATAAACAGTTGCACGTCTGATTGTTAATGCTTGTCTTAGGAAAGTTCTTTTTTCCTTTGTAGCCCATTCAATTGAATCTTTCAAAGCAGCCAATTGCAGGTCTGTGATTTCAGCAGTTTGTTCTGGAAAAGCGTCAAATGTGTCAATAAGGTCTCTCACGACTCTAGCGGCTTTTGATTTGGCTAACAACGAGACTTTCTCTCTTGCCAATGGAATGAGCTCCAAAAGTTTCTGAGGATTGGATTCTGCAAGGTAAAGTTTAGATAGTGAGTAAATTGCTTTCTCTGTAGATTCTGAGGAGGACTGTGAGTTGATTGTGGCAAGCAGCTGAGATTCTTCTGACATTTCTTTGGATATTGGGTCTTTTTGATGAAGTTTTGTTGTTGTTTTTGGTTAAATTTGCCACTGAAATTTTGAAGATTTTGAAGATTTTGAAGATTTTAGATGTGAATGAAAATTGATGGAAATTTATTGTAAAAAGCTGGATTTTTCATCCAGAAAGCCAATTCAAAGGCAGAAAAATACCAAAAATGAGTGTGAAATGTGCTGATCAGCTATAATTACAGCTTCGCTTCAAAACACCAAAAAATTAAGCAAATTATTTCACAATTATATTTTATATATTAAGAGCAGGAGGGTAACCAGCAAAAGATCCAAAAAAATTCAGTTAAAAATTTCCCAAATTTCAAAACAACAACAAAAAAAAAATTTACTAAACAAACAAGCTGAAGAAGTGGCAGAAATGAGCAAAACAGACTTGTTTGGAGCGAGCTATTCAACCAGCAGTAATGGCACAGGGAAGAGCAGCGATTTTTTCCAGCAGCTCGACAGCAACCAGGCGCGTTTTGCGCAGCTGCACAGCATCAACACAAGCAATCTCTCTATGAACGGGGACGAACCTAGTCCTCGCAGAAGCGCACCATCGTCTGGGTCAGAGAGATCCACGGGAAAACTACATCAACTGCAATTGCAGCACCAGCAACAACAACAACAACAACAGCAGCAGCAGCAACAGCAACAATTATCATTAGAACAGCAGAATTTGATCACCAGCAATAATAACAGTAGTACTTCCACTACTAATAACAACGGCCAGCCAGTATGGTTCAATAACCCCAAAAGACGTACTGTTCCATCTCAACCAGTGCAGAGATTCTCATTTTCAGACTTGAACAATGAAGCACCAACTTACTTTATCAAAGATTCTTCTTCCCAAAACGTCAACAGCGTGTCCTCATCTACTACCAACAAGAGCGGGTTCAATACTGTTTCATTTGGGACGAGAAGAGTCAGCTCTCAAATGGCTACTCATCACAACACTTTCAGTGATGAGTTACCTCCAACTAAATCTATTTCAGATTTAAATAAAAATGAAAGTTCAATTGGTGATGTAGGTTTCAATAATAATAACAACAATAATAAAGACACAGAATTCGACCCAAATATAAGTTCACTATCTCATGGAGATACCAATCTTTTTGACTCTACGTCACAAGCTTCAACACCTTTTTTCCAAAGATCTACTGATCTATCACAATCAAAACCATCTCTACAACAACAACAACAACAACAACAAACAACAACAAAACCAAAAGATGAAGAGAAGATAGAATCCGCAGTTATTGTTTTTGGATACCCAGAATCAATTGCAAATAATGTCATCAAGCATTTTGCCAAATTTGGTACCATTTTAGAAGATTTCGAAGTTATTAGAATTGATCCATTATTCTCTCAAAAGACAAAACATTATCCTATTTTCACAGGAAATGGATGGGTGAAATTGACTTACGATAATAAAGCATCGACCATAAGAGCTTTAGAAGAAAGTGGATCTATTTTCCATGGGTGTATTATTGGATGTGTTGCATATTCAAAACAAGCTATTGAAAACATTGCATCAATTTCAATAAATAATGGTGAAAATATTGGAGAAGTTAGTGTTCTAGCTAATGCCAACAATTTGAATTTACAATCCGATTCAGTTAATATGATTAGTTACAACCCAAACAAAAATAAACTTAAATTGAAACCAACTGATGATAATTTATTTATTAAATCTGATAAACATGTGAAATCATACCAAGCTCGTCAAATCCATACCATAAAGAGCAACGGTAGTAGCAGCAGCAACAGCAATGGATCACAAGGATTATTAACAAAAGTAAACAACTGGTTATTTGGCTGGGATGATTTGTGAAAAGGTATTGTTTTGATTTTTTAAATTTTTCTTGATAGTGGAGATGGATTATATCCACTCAATCTTGTTTTTATAGGAGTGTTTCTAACAGGGCTTAAATACATAGATTTTCTTAAATCCCGTACCGGTTTCGATTTCTTTATTGGTGTAAATTCACCTCCAACAAAAGTCTCTAATTGATCTTCACCATTCAAATCATGATACTTAAACAATTTTTCAGTACGACCAGGTGAATAGTATTCCACTGATTTAGAAACCTGTTCATATGGACCATGAGTAGCATCAACACAAACTTCTCTTTTAGCAATTGATAATTTTGGATTGACAAATTTCCTTTGATATTCATCAAAAGTTTCTTGGAAAAGCAATTGTTTATCTTTGATCAAAACCATGTATCTTTCCACTATCAAAATGTACATTACAACACTTGTAACCACAAGAAATACCAAACTTTTGAAAGAGGATTCTGCAAAATATAAAAACACAAGATTAAAAGGTGAAAATGCAATAAATAAATTAGTAGCAAATTTGGAAGGATCCCAAACTTTCAACTCATAGTAAACGCCACCTTCTTCTTCTTTCCTTATACCTCTACTACTCTTATTTCCAAAATCTTTGTTGAAAATTATGTAATTTTTACTCTTCATCAAGAAATAAACAGTATTACCCAAATTCACAATCACCATCATTACCTGTAATCCTCTAACCAAATAACTCACACCATAGTTATCATCAAACGCATATTTAGCACCATCAAGCATCTCATACTTGTAAGCAAACTTCCCACTATAACTAGATCTTTCAAATCGATCAATATAAAGTCTGATGAAAAAATGTATTAAAGTAAGAGCAGCTCCTAATGGAAGAGCAAGCTGTGCATGTTCATCCCAGTCAATGTTCAGCGTTTCGTTGAGAGAAAGAAGTAAGTCCAGTGGCTGTGAAACCAGGTCACTAACAACTCTTTTGAAAAGGGACATTGATGGTAGTTTATCGTTTTGATATTGAAGATTATTATAGATTTTTTTTTTTTTTTAATTTTATGCACATCTAAACACTTCGAACAAGGATTTGACAACCTATGTACTACTAACAAAATTGATAGAAAAAAAAAATCTCCAGGTACAAATTGAACGAAAATCCATAAATTATATATTAAACTAAACGACAGTTATTGCAATCCAGAAAAAAATGACATGAAACTCATTTCAATTCTGCCTTCAGTTCTTCCCAAAGCTCAAGATTACGACGACACCACGCCAACACATCTGCATTGTATTTTTTCATTCTATCCAAACTCTCCCGGTTATGAGTCTTCCTGTAATTCTCAATTTCCAATTTTAACTGCTCAGTAACATATTTGATATCAGCATTTGCAGCCTCATTGGCTTCTTTCAATTGTCCCATATCACGATTCACTTTATCCCAACTCAATTCTCTGGCTGGATCTGGATCAATATCACTAATGGTTTCTTTAATAAAGTTATTAATTCTAGATAAACTTGGGATCTTGAAACCAAATCTTTTAGTCTCTGATGCAATGGTACTCAATGTACTCCCACTCGTTACACTGTTCCCAAGACTTTCTCTATTAAAATTAATTTGATTTTTCCCAGATTCATTCTGTAAAGCTTCATCGATTTTTTGTGATTCAATATCTGATTTCTGTAGTAAACCCATTTCGTTTTTTTTATAATTTAGCATTCGATTAGTTATATCAACTTGCAACAATTTCTTGTGTCTGTATTTCAATGCCTCCCTCAAAACAGTCGCATATTGTACTGATTCGCCTAAAGGTTCGACGTAACCAAATTTAAAACTTTGTGCCAGTTGTTCAAAAGTTAGGTATGAATTATCATAAATTGCACCAAATTTCTCCAAGATTGAAGCTAACTCTCCATTTTCCTGCAATGAAAACGAATTGAAATCCCCGCCAACTTCTGCAATATCCCCAGTCAATCCCTCCAATTTATTCAGCACTTCTTTCCCAGTTTTCTGTAATTCACCACCAACAAAAATTTCATAATTTTTAGCCCATAATTCCTGCCTTTTACAAAAAATATCATCATCTGTATCTTTGACAAGATATGCAGTGGGCGTCGTAGAAGGAACAGGTAGCATCAAATGTCCAGAATCTGTATGTGCTGGATCTTTAGGATCAATCAGCAATATCTGTTTAGGTAAAGAAATCAAAGGTTCACTATTCAAAACACTGTCCCATTGAAACATTGGGTCCAAAAACTTTTGAAACACTTCACACTGACGCAATCGATCAATTTGTAAGCATCTGTTCAAGAAAACAGTTAGCATTCGTTGTCTATGCTCAACAGTTTTGAGGTCATTGGAATTTGTTAATTGAGCAGTGGCCAATTTGGACAGTTTGTGTTTATGAGGAATCGGTGGTATCAAAATGGCGGGGAAAAGTCTCACCAAAGCGTGACGAAGACTCTCAAACTCGCTATATCGACGGCGGACAAGCTGTGATCCGAATTTGATTGTGTAAACTGTGTATCCGCGACTCTGACCCTCTTTGCTCTTCCCAGCCTCAATGATTTCAATAGAGCATACACCACTGGACTCAATTGACTTGGTTACAGCTTCAGTTGAAGTCGGAGCTGCAAAATCGTCTGGATCATACGCTATCGTCGTGCTGGCAAATTTGTGTGTAACTTCCTCTGTCTGTTTGTCGATCTGAGCAGCTTCTGAGACCAGAATTTTTGCTGTTGGGTTGTTGTCCTCGTCGTCCAGCGGCAATTCTGTAAACAATTCGTTGCTCTGTGAGCTTTTGGTGCTTTCTGCGTCGCTCATTGTTTGTTCTCCTTTAAAAAGTTGTTTATTTAGCAGAAGGAAAAAAAAATTATTCATAAAAAAAAAATATTATTTTTTTAACTCGAAAATAAACTGACAAAAAAGCTAGCAGTTAAAGGAGCTTTGAAGATGAGTGCAGTTGATGTGCTGCAATTTTTGGGACATGAGCAACGTGTTCAGCTTTCTGGTGAACTTTCATCGAAGTTGGATGACCAGAACTGTTGCTTTATGCTGGCAAAAATTTATGATGAATTGACCGATGAGACTGCTAAAAATGCTGTGGATGCGAAGATTGTTGAGCATTTTGTAAACAATGTGGTTTTACAAGATGCTGGTGTTTTACAACCGGCTTTAACTGCGCTTGTGGTGAAATCTGAGCAGTCGTTGTTGAAGATAACGAAGTTAGTTGAATTACAATTGTTGAGCCAGTTTCAGGCTAGATTAGGCTTCCAGTTTGACTCTTTTGTTATTGAACTGTTCAATAAAGAAGTATCATTTCCACCTGAAGTTGTAAAATCTAAAAGTCCAGTTTTTGATTGTTCTGGGATCTTGAAGTTTTTAGAACAGTTTTATGAGCTAGAATCCGGTTATCAAAACGACAGTGGTATCATCAAAATGTTATGCTTTTTGTTGACTATCAATGACAAAGAGATTTCCAATCAAGTCTCTAAAATATTGAAGTGGGTTTCCTGGAAAAACTCAGATTTAGAACTGTTTATTTGGAAATTTATTCCAACCATTATGTCTAATTCGACCAACTCAATACATCTATCCAACACTTACGTTTTATGGTTAAGATACATGATTCAACTTTCTAGATCTTCAAACCTATCCTCTGAATTAGATCAATTTATCATAGAAAACTCGTACTGGAAATACATTCAAGATGGTTTAATTAGTGATGTCCATGAACATAGAAAATACGCATTATCTATTTTGAAACTATCCATCCAATACATCAAATTTGATATTAATAACAATTACATCCGTTTTCAACTCTCCAAATCATCAGAATTGATCCAAGATTGGAAGAAATTCTCAACCCTATTTGAAATCATGGGAATTGACACTGCATTAAACCAAGCAGAAGCTGCTAAACAAGACATCTTGAGCTTTTTGTCACCAAAATGCTCTATTCCATCTAGCTGGGGACTAGCTTTATTATCAACTGCCTTTAAAGCATCAATGGAAAGTGTCAGAAAATTTGGTTTGAATTTAATGTATTCTGTTCCTAAACAAGATCTGTCCATTTTTGCACATGATTTTTTAACTAGTGTATTTTTGAAATACGCGGTTGATGCACCATTGTTTCAAGTTGTCAAGGACACACATAACAACTCATACTTTTCAGAATATGCTGTGAAATTACAAACATTTATTAAAGATTTATTATCAGTTGTTTCAAATGAACAATTGACCAAAGTTTCAAACGATTTATTGGCATTCTTGGTTGGAATCAGTTCGTCTTTTGGCCCGGCTAGATTTTTTGTTTCATACGGTTTATTAAAAGGTTTGAAGTCAAGAGAAATTTATGAATCTGACCAATTGCCCAACTTAATTAAACTTTTTGATTCAAAGGCAGAAGATGAAATCTTACAAACAGCTTTACAAAGTATTCATTTGAGATTGTTATTGAATTTCAAACCAGCAAGTTTTGTCAGTATTCAATCTGCGTTAGTCACTTTTATAAGAATTAATGAATACGAAATTTTCAATGAAAACTTGGAATTGATCATGGATTTTTTCATTAAGAATTTCAATTCAAATGATATTGTCAGTTCTAACATTGAATCTCAAGTCGTAAATTATGCTATTTATAACAATGTGGATTCAGTGTCAGATGGCTTTTTGAAAGAATTGGCTAAAAGTAAAATTCAATCAAATGATTTCGCAACTGATTATATGAATCTATTAACTGCATTAGTTGATGGTACTAATAATGATTTTTCAAATACAACTGGGTTGATTGATTTGGATATTTTCAAGAATAGCTGGAGTTCAATCAAATTAGAGTCATTATTAAAATCAATTTTAAATGAAGATGAATTGAACATGAACAAATTTGAATTTTTTGTTGCTTTATATGATAAGTGTTCAAAATCTTCCTTCAACTCCTTATTAGAGTTTCAGCACATTGTTTCCTTAAATGAAAAGATTTTCAAACTTATCTCTGACAAAGACTATAAATCAAAAGATTTGATTTCTTCAGTTTATTTAAATCTAATTGCATCATTCTTGGTCTCATCGCCAATTTCCATAGATGATTTATCAACTTTACTTGGAATACTTACCCAACATTGCAAAATATCATGGTTTCAAAATATCATTTCAATTTGTAAGATTTATGATACTTTATTAACTCAATATACTTCGCAGCTTGATATAGTTGATATTTTTGAAACAATTGAATCATTGTGGACGTTTATCAACTCAGAAAGATTAATTTTAAATCAACGTTCAATGCACACATCGTTAATTTCAAGATTGTTTCATAAATCATTTTTAACAGAAGCAATCAATAATGAATATTTACAAAAAAAAATCAAGAACTGTGGCATTGAAATAATCGCCCATTCATTTTCAAGAAGATCTTTTTTACCGACACTAACCCTTGCAATTGATTCATTTGCAAATCTAACTGATGAATTTTCTCAATCAATTTGGTTATGTGAATTAATTTTAAAATCTTATATTCAATTGCAAGATAATTCAAATGCTTTTAATATGAAATATATCATTGCCAAAATTTTCAATAATGAAATCAAACTTTATGGTGATTTATATAAAGAAATCTATGGAGATGAAGAAATTAGTTCCAAAATCCGTATAATTGGAATTTTGAACCGTTCCAATTCAAAAGAATTCAATAATGAATATTTCCAACAAACTTTGGGCAGCTATAATTTGTTGACTCCCTTGAAAAGAATTGACGGTGATGAAGAAGCAATGAGAGTTGCAGCTTTTGAAACATTATTAATCATTGTGAATAAAGTAGATTTGTCCGTTTTATCCAAGTCAGTTAATGAAATTATTGGCAGTTTGATCAATGAATCAAGTCCACTGGTTAGAACTTATATGGAGTGGATTATTGCCATTGATATGCTAGTCAATCAGAAAGACCGTAATATTGTGTTTGAGTATTTTCATGATCAATCTAAACCATCCTTAATTACATCAGTTGAAAGAATTTCATTTTTGGTTTTAAAGAAATTTGATAATATTGACGAGGGAAATATTGAATTCTTCAATAAATTTATTGATAATTTGATTGTTAATTGTTCTTCCAATAAACCTTTGATAAGGCATTTTTCGAATTCTTTGATTCTATCAATTTATCCGGATTTAATCAATAAAAAAATTGAATTACCATCATTATCCATCTTGAAGTTGTTATATCTAGAAGCTAAGAAATCAGAAATCACTGGTCAATATAGATCAGGAGACGCAATTATTTGGGATATTGTTGATGATATGACCTTGATCGGTGTTTGTGGTGGTGTTTTATCAAGAATCTCCCCAAGGAATATTAATTTGATCACTAAATCTCAATTCAAAAAGTATTTACAAATTAATGGTGTATTAGAGGTTGGACAAGATCCAAAAGAATTTTTAGCTTTGAAGGAGAAAGAGTTAGATATCACTTCGTTGTCTATCAATTCACCATTACAAACTAAGAGTGGAGCATGGGAAACCGTTTTGAATATTGATGAACAGAATAAAAAAGTCAATAGAACCGAGTTAATTGTTGTTAGTTCTTTAGTTGATAAACCACCTAATTTAGGAGGTATTTGCAGATTGTGTGATGTATTGGGAGCAGGTTTGATGACTGTTGATGACATCAAAGTGAAGAAGCATCCTCAATTCAAGAATGTTGCAGTTACAGCAGACTACTGGATGCCAATTGAAGAGGTTAAAATTGGTGATATTACTAGTTTTATGAGACAGAAGAAGAAAGAAGGGTACACTTTGATTGGTCTTGAACAGACAGACAAAAGTATTGTGTTAGGAAAAGACACAAACTTCCCTTCTAAATCGTTGATTTTACTTGGAAGAGAAGCTGAAGGTATTCCAGGTGATTTGCTGGCTGAGTTAGATTATTGTATTGAAATCAGGCAGCTTGGTGTGATCAGATCAATGAATATCCAGACAGCCACTGCTGTTATCGTCCATGCTTACTCGTCATCGCAGTTTTGTTAGTAGAAAATGGGTATAAATAAAACACGGCAAAACGCTCTTGAAATACATATTTTTAATAATAATCAGTGCTACATTATTCATAATATAGAATGCAATCTCAGAAACCATTTGAGCATATTTTCAGCCCATTTTTGTAATTTTCTCGTAAAACTCCGTCTCCTCAAATAAATCATAAAATATCACCATTTTTTAAAATCTTTTTGAAGCAGAGAAACAACACACGAAAACACGTTTAAGAGACAATTAAACAAGCATCTTGCTGCTTAAGGAAGTTTACTATTGCATCACAGCAGACAGTTCAACCCACTTCATTTTTTCTTCTGCCCCCAGCTCTGAGACACCTTAGATCAGCACAAAATTAGCACCATTGTTATAATACAATACAACTGATAAGATGCGTGTGGTTGAAGAAGACTTCCACTTGGGCCCACTCTCTCCCCGCTTGATGACATTGCTGGTCAGTGTCCTTGTATCCATGGCCTCTGGAACCACCTACACTTACTCTGTTTTTGTCCCTCAATTAGTGCGAAACTCCAATTTACCAATCAAAGTTACTGCAGAACTATCATTATTCGTCTCCATTGGAGGTGCATGTGCAGGATTCCCAGGAGGATTGATTGTGGATAAGTTGGGTCCACGATTCTCATCTATTTTAGGAGGGATCTGTACTTTTATTGCTTTTAGATTGATGAATTATGTCTATGTCACTCAATCTCAAAATGTGGTGATATTGATGATTGCTATGATGTTTATGGGATTTGGATCAATCACTAGTTTTTATGCGTTCATGAAAGTTTCCACTGCTAATTTCCCATATAACAGAGGAAGTGCTGGTGCCTGTCCAATTGCAGCTTATGCACTAGCATCTTTGGTGTATTCTTGGGTTGCTATTAATTTCTACGATGGAGATACTGCTGGTTTTTTGAAATTCATTTATACAGTGGCACCATCTGTGTGTATCATAGGGTCCATTTGGGCAGTTATCTACAAAACTCCAAAGAAAACAGCAGTTATAAATGAGAATTCTGATGTTGAAAATAATGGTGGCTTGAACAACAATAATGCACCAGTTGCTCAATTACAACAATCTCAACCATCTAGTACATCATTGATGAATACTTTCCAACAACGTAGAAGAAGTTTTGGGGGATCTTTCAGTTTTTGGGGTGTCGGTAACAGATCCCCAAGAGGTTCAACAGATGAATATTCTTTGAGAAGGCCACTGCTAGGAAATTCAGAAAACAGAATTCATAGATCAGATAGTTCTGTTTTTTATTCTGCGGTGGAAGATACTCCAATTTTCGTCAGTAATAAACATCCAGTTTGGGATCATTACATTGTGAAATTGATCTTACAAAAAATATTTTTTCTGTTTTATATCATCTTAGCTTTATTAACAGGGTTGGGACAGATGTATATTTTTACTGTTGGTTTCATTGTTGTTGCACAAGTGAACTCAACACCCTCAAACAATATGACAGTGGCAGAAGCCCAGGCAATTCAAGTTTCCACATTAGCAATCGCAAGTTTCTTGGGAAGATTAGCATCAGGGCCAATTTCCGATTTATTGAGAAAGAAGTTTAAATTGCAAAGATTGTGGTGTATATTCATTGCAGCTTTATTGTTTGTTGTTGGTCATGGACTGGTTCAAGTGTTTGATACAGTGGAAAAAATTGCAGTATGTTCTATGATTATTGGTTTTGGATTTGGATTTGTGTTTGGTACATTCCCAGCAATTATTGCTGATAGTTTTGGTACAGAAGTGTTTTCTACTATGTGGGGGCTGATGACTACAGGTAGTATTGTTGCAGTTGGGTTGTTGACTAGATTATTTGGTATTGTTTTACAGAAAAACAGTGATGAGCATGGGGTCTGTTTGAAAGGAGTTGATTGTTATAAAGAAACTTTTGTGTGGACGCAATGGATCTCTGTTGCTGTTGCTTGTGTATTACTATTAACTATCTATCATAGGTACAAGAATGGAGTGCATTGACTGGGTTCAATTTATACTTTATAGATTATTTATTCTTTATATTAGGCGTTTGAATCACTATATTCAAGCTGCAATTATACATGTGGCTGTTTTTTTATGAAATTGTGGGAATATCATCAAGATCGTATTGCAACTATAAGTCGACGTTCATGGACTATTAACTAATTATAATTATATAAATTATTAATATTGCATTAATATTATTATAAATAATTAAAATATTTTAAATATATTTTGTTAAATATTCAATTTTTTACAGAATTTATTGAACTGTTCAGCTTTTTCCACTTGCCTCATTAAATATTAATAATAATATTTATTATATTATGTTTTTACATTAATATTAAATTATAATTTCGATTGACTAACCACTTTTAATCAGCACTTCTCTAATATACAAATATATAATACAGTTCACTGTGTTTTTATTTCAGCCATCTTTCCATATAAATATAAATTCGTCTAGTAACTGATCCCAAATATATAAAGCTCATTTTTGTATCTATAGAATTACCCAAAACAGCAGTATTTCCTATCGTGGCTACCACCATACACCATACAAATTCCAATATCAACTTAATATATAATCCATTTAATGATTTGATTTGATTCACCCCAACCAAGTATATTAAGACAATGGTCAACTCAGAAACACATCCAGTTGGACCATTGACACCACGCATCAGGTCGCTGGTGGCATGTGTTGTCATCGCACTGGCCTCAGGAACAACTTATGTCTACTCAATGTTCGTTCCTCAATTAGTGGAGAACTCCAATCTACCAGTTACTATAACAGCAACATTATCGTTTTTCATCACTGTTGGTGCTGGACTTGGTGGGTTTCCTGCTGGGATCATTATTGATAAACTGGGACCTAAAAAGTCAGTAACTATTGGTGCTTTATGCACATTTTCATCCTTCAAGGTGATTTATTGGGTCTTCATCAATAAGTCTCAGAATTTATTGTTACTAATGGTTGCAATGACGCTGGTTGGATTTGGATCAATCATTGCATCATATTCATGTTTAAAAGTAGCTACTGCAAATTTCCCAAATAATAGAGGAACTTGTGCTTCAATGCCAATTTCTGCTTATGCTTTATCTGCATCGGTCTATTCTTTTATTGCCATAAATTTATATCAAGGTGACACTGCTGGTTTCTTGAAGTTTATTTACACAGTTACACCTACAATTTTTTTGGTGCTTTCTGTAAATTTGAACTTATTAAATGTCATAGTCCCTGCAAATGATATTGAAAATGTCAATTCATCTTTAATGTCAAATACAACTTCTTCTAATAACTACTCAGCAATCACATCTACTCCAATTGGGAAAAAAGCACATCCAATTTGGGACAACTCATTCTTAAAGCTGTTCAAAAAACGAATTTTCCTTAAATACTACATCATTTTATTATTTCTTCAAGGAATTGGTCAAATGTATATTTATTCTGTTGGTTTCATTGTTGTCGCACAAGTCCAGTCAGGACATTCAACACTCACAGCACCAGAAGCACAAGCAATTGAAGTTTCCACAATTGCAATAATGAGTTTCTTAGGCCGTTTATCTTCTGGTCCAATCTCTGATTTTATCAAATTAAAATTAAAATTCCAAAGATTTTGGTGTGTTTTTATAGCTGCTATATTATTAGGTATTGGGAATTATAAAATCAGCGTAAATGATACAATTGAAGAAATTACAATTTGTTCAATGGTGATTGGGTTTGCATTTGGATTCTTATTTGGTGTATATCCAGCTGTAATTGCTGATTCTTTTGGTACAGAAATTTTCAGTACTATCTTGGGATTTATGACTAGTGGAAGTTTGATAAGTGTTGGTTTATTAACTAAACTATTTGGGAATATTCTACAGAAAAATACAGATGAAAATGGTGTTTGTTTGAAAGGTGTTGAATGTTATGGTGAAACTTTTGTTATTACTAAATGGCTTTCATTTGCAGTTGCTGGCTTTATTTTATTGACTATTTATATCAATCATAAAAAAGGAATAAAATAATAATTATAATTACTAATGGTTAGTTATTACACACAATTTTTTTAACATCTCTTTCTTATATTCAATAACTAATTAATATATATTTTTTGTTGTCCTTAATTTTTCATTTATAAGTCATCAAGTTTTTTCTTTTGTTTTTGTTTTGTAATATGGTCATCATTCTTTGAGTTTGAAAAATTCATTATATTGTATGTTTGTTCATCTGCTTGATTTTTTTTTTTTTACTTGTTGTTTATGATCAAGCAAATTTTGAACAATCGTAATCCCAATTTTGTACAAGTTTAGAACTTTCACATTGAGCTTTAGTCCAGTCTAAACCATAGATCAAAGGCATGTAGTTAACATAAAATAAAACTGAAACAACAACAAATCCACCAATAACTCCATATGAAAGATATTTTGATTTGGCAAAAATATTGGTATATAAAATATCCATAAAATGAGCCAATGCCAAAATACCAAAATAATAAGCTGGTAAATAATGATGTAAAAACAATTGACGTCCCATCAAGAAAGATGGAATATAATGAATCAAATAACCCAAAATATATTTGAAAGTTTGAACATTAAAATTATAAACATTTTTATTTGCTCCAACTTTAACACCTCTTTGCCATCTTAAAATTTGAACAGCAACATAAATCAAGAAAAATCCAATTGCTGCAGTAGTTGCCCACCAAACTGGAGCATTACCCAACAAATAAATTTGACGATGTGGTTCACCCCAATAATTAATACCTCTTTGTAAGAATGGCCATGAATTTGGTAATGATTCCCAAGAATGTGGTGAATTCAAATTTTGATTGATATGCCACATTCTTTGATGAACTTCAACAAGTTTTTCCCAGAATGTTGGTGCTTCATAACTAACTCTTGGTGCATCTTCTGGTAAAAATGGATTTTCATTATATTCAATATACCATAAACTTCTTGGTAAAACACCTTGAGCAGTACAAGTAACTTCCTGTTGTTCAAATCCCCATTTTGGTAATTTAACTTCATGAGAAAATAAATAACAACCAGTCATAGCATGACGAAGTCTAAAAACTGAACGAATTGCAGTTAAATTAGTTTGAGCATCTAAATCTTTAGTATATTTCTTTTGAATTTCAACAACAAAATCATCATTTGCATCACCTTCAAAACCTTCATAACCATAAGCAGAAACTTCTTTTTGCCAATCGTTATCAGAAACTGGTGCTTTTTCGTCATGGGAATGTAAACGACGTTTAGTTACAGTATGTAATAATCTAATTTTAGTACCATCTTGAATTTGTTCAAAAGAAGTTGGGGCTTCAGAGACATTGTATAGTTCAACCAACCAGTAGTTATTTGAGTCCAAATGTGGGTACAAAGTAACTTGTTGTTGTTTGGAACCAGTTTCATACATAAAATCATGGGAATGTAAATAACCACCTTGAGTTTCAATATGACGAATTGAGATGGTTGAACCAACACCAACATTAGCAGGAATATTTTTTGGAATAGTGTTACCATTCAAAGTTGATCTGAAAGCGGAAGACATAAATGGAGAACCATCACCTTCATTTGGTAAATAGTTGAAATGAACTGCAAAAAAAGTTAAATAAAGAACAACTGGAACAGAGATTAAAATAAAACCTCTTGCAGCAGTTTGTTTAATAATTTTTGGAACAGAAACTGATAAATCACCAATTAAGAACCAAAGATCCCAAACGTTTAATAAACCAACCCATGCAATAGTGAACAAACCAACCCATTTTGAAGAGAAGGCTAAACCTAAAGCGATCGCAGTGGCCAATAAAGCTCTAAACCATCTGAGAGTAAATGGGACTTCATTTTCAAGTCTTTTGTATCCATAAACAGCAGCTGCAATGAAGAAGATCAGTGGAGAATCTAATAAAATATATCTTGAAATAGTAACATAAGAATTTTCCACTGTAAATAAAACAGAGGCGGCTAATGCAATGATTGATCTAACACCTGAGGCTCTCAAGGTTAAAAAGAATAAAGCAACGGTGAAAACACCTAATAGCGCTGGAAATGCACGCATCAAGACGTATGGAACGTCTACTGGGTATTTATCACCAATTTTTTCAAACATGAAATCCCCCTTAAATCCACCCATAGAGGCAATAGCAGCATAAAGTAATTTAGCCAATGGTGGATGAACATCCATGAAAAATTTACCCTTGATGTATTTACTAGCAAAACCACCAAAATGGACTTCATCAAACACAACCGAATCAGGATTACTCAATCTTTGTAATCTAACAACCAATGCAAATGCTAACAGTCCAATCAGTTGCAAACGTTCGCTTTTGGAACTGACAGAGCGAATTTTGTGCAAATCAGCTGGAGGTGTAGTGACCAAATACTCTCTTTCTTCACCTTTAACATAAACAGGTTCTTTGACTGGATCAGTCTCCAAAAGCGCGTCTTTCTGTGCACTTTTCACAGCAGGACGCTTTGCTGGTGCTGCTGAATGTGAGTGTGTGGTCTTCTTGGCCATCTTGCGGTGACTTCTGGCTGTTTTGACGCTGGAAGTTGTTGTTTTTAACACGTTGAAATTTGTTTTGTTGTCTTTTTTTTTGGTTGAAAATTGAGGAATTTTCAGAAATTCAGAGCAAAAAATTGTTACATAAGCAATTACCGTCTTTTTTTATTTTCCAATATCAATAAACTGACACATTTTTTTGGTTTTTTATTTACAGCTTTGGCTATGCGGATTTGAGATTTGAGCTCTAAGCTGTGCAAGTGGCTTGCCGCTCTATGCATTAAGTATAATTTCACATGAAATATCATGGTTGATTTTCCTTTTTTTTGGTGAAAAAAAAATAATACATTTTGAAATTGTTCTCATGAGATGTTTGAGCTGAAACAAATGAGTTCTTTACATCGCAAATTTTACAAAAAAAAGACAACTCCATTCTTTAAATCTTTTCTCTTTTCCACTTCTTTTTTTCTCACGTCTGCTTTAAAGTTTCCAGCTTTTTTTGTTTCATCAATATCAAAACATCAACACTTCCTACAAACTACAATCCACAACATCAATCCAAAAAGTCATTGGTTTTTCACATAACCATCAACTTATTACTTTTGAGAAATATTTTATATCAATAATACGATGCAACTTCCATACTCTGTTGCTCTTGTTTTAGCAAATATTTTGGTATTCCATATTCAACCAACTAATGGTGCTCCAATTTACAACAGCACAGATATTTCTCTCATCAATGGTCCTTCTTCATCAACAACTGCATTGTCTTATTACTCCCAACCAACTTCCACTTTAGTTCTTTCTGAATCCTTTTCTCAAACAATCACTACAGAGGACCCAAATTATTCTCAAGAAGATACCGATTCAGGGAATAATTTCCATTCTTCTTCTAATGCAAACGAAGAGAATCATTCTACAGCTGGATCAATAATAAGAAAAACATTGAAAGGTGTCAAACATGCACTTAAACTTGGTTCTAAAATCGTTAAGCATAAAGTTAAACATAAAGATAAACCATTAAAAAAAATTGCCATCAAAGAATTGAGAAAAGCCGGTTATAGAGCTATTTTAGAGCTTCGTATGGTTAAAGAAGAAGCAAAACAAATTACAGCATTGAAATCAAATGGATTCAGGGCTTTTAACCCAAAATTTTATTTTGATGCGCTTCGTTATACAATGGATGTTGGTATGGCTGCTTGTATTGACAAAAATGTTCTTAATTTGGGTTCTTTCAAAGAAGGTGCATGTGTTGCAGAATACTGCCATGCAGATGGGTTTAGTGAAGACTCACATCTTCTCAAGGTAAGTATTTCTTTTTTTTTTTCTTCTTTCTTTTGATTCAACTAACTAAAATATTAGATTCATGAACCAGATAGAAGTTTTGTTGGTTCTTTCAAATCTGGAGCAGGTCTCATTACTATTCATCATGCTAGAAAAGAACTTATGCTCACTATCAGAGCATCAACAACAGAGGTTGATTGGATTCATGATATCAGTATTGCTCAAAAGAAATACAACACAACGAAATATTATCCTGATGCTCCACCATGTGAAGATTGTTATGTTCATGCTGGATTTTATAGAGCTTTCAAAGAGATCAAAGCTAATTTATTAGCAGATTATTATAAACTCCAAAAGCAATATCCAGATTATAAAAATCTTGTACTGGGTCATTCATTAGGTGGTGCAATTGCCACATTCATTGCAGTTGATATGGTTTTAAATGGTTTACAACCACAAATCAATGCATTTGCAGCTCCAAAAGCTTTCAATGTTAATACAAGAAAATGGGCAAATGAGATATTACAAACTGAAAGATTGGATCAATTGATTAGAAGTGGTGGTGCATTTGATTGGGGTTTAGTTAGATTTGTTCATGATAACGATTTTGTTGCTAGTATTCCAGAACCATTCCATCAAATTGGAGTTCAGTTTAATATTGAGAAAAAAGAATTGCCACATTTATATGAAGATGTTGTTTATGTTGGATATCTTAAAGATGATCATTTGACTTCACCAGTTGAATATGATGGCAATGAAAACAAAAACTGTGATGTCGATGAAGTGGATTTACCACATGAACAAATGTTTAACACCCATCAAATACTCTCCAATGATACAAAAGAACATTTTGCCAAATATCTTAATGCTAAAGAACATAGAGAATATTTTTCAACATTAAGTAAATGTGACACAATTGATGACACTAAAAGTAGATATGAAGTTGAATTCATGAACAATGGTGCAGTTGTTTTAAATAATCCAGATTTATTTTCCAATTCATCTTTCTATAAGAAAAACCGTGAATTGTTTGATGGTGTTGGAAATCAATCAGTTGCTTTATTATTTGCTGATGTTTATGAAGAATAAGTGTTGTTATAATTGGAATGAACAAAAACGGCTACAGATTATACTTAGATGTTATTTTATGAATATTACCCACAAATAAAAACTATTATACTTCAATAAAACTTCTGTAGTATTTTTCAAACCAAAACAACACTCTTTTGTTTATTATATTAATTTAATCATAATAAACCAGAATCTTGTAAAATATTTGTCAATATACTCTCTCTAACAACAACAAAAACAAGTTTGATATTATTTGTATCTGTAGCTTGGGTAATATAAGGATAAATAGGCAATGCGGATCTGTTCATTTTAGTGAATCTCCATAAAATATATTTAGCAGCTTTATTTGGATCATTACCACCGGTGTAATCTGGGAAATATTTTTCCAAAGGAGATTGATTTAATTTTTCAATGAAAATATCAATTTTATTCAAAAATAAAATAACAGAACATCTTGAGAACCATCTTGAGTTAACAACGGAATCAAATAACCTTAAACTTTCTTCCATTCTATTTTGAGTTTTTTCTTCTAATAAAGTTTGATCATATTCACTTAATGAAACACAAAATATAATTGATGTGACGTTATCAAAACAATAGATCCATTTTTTACGTTCACTTCTTTGTCCACCAACATCAAAAATATGTAATTTTAATCCATCCATTTCAAATTTCAAATCAAATATACCAGATGTTTTTTTTCTTGTTCTTAAAACATCAGTGACTGAAGGTAAATAGTCTTTTGTTGAAATTCTATCTAAATTCTCAAAAAAATATTTAGCTGAATCCATTAAATAAAAATCTTGTCTATGGTTTTTCAATAGAATTTCAGTTGATGGATTTTTCCAAAGGGCTTTGATTTTATTAGCTAGATTTTTATCAAGGTTACTATTTGGATCAGTTGGTGCTACTGCTGCACTTATCATCTCCAAATCTTCCTCTTGAATCTCATCATTTGCTTGTAGCTTGATATCAAATGTTTTATAAGCTTCAATGAGGTCTTTTGCACTTAGAATAATATTACCAAATATGAATGGTTTAAAATCAAATAATTCTTGTTCTGAAAACCCATCAGAATGAAGGATTTTCAGTTGTTGTAAAATAGTTGATTTCCCAGATTCACCTGATCCTAGCAATAACACTTTAGTGTATTGAGAATCTTTACTGATAGTGTTATTAGTATTATTATTGTTTGCAGTAGCGGAAGACGAAGTTTCAGAGGGAGCTATAGAATGCTTTCGTTGATTTGAGCCCTTAGTAACCTGACTCGTCCTTCTTTCGGGATTGAAATCTTCTAATACGGCAACTTGATCAACAACAGTATCGTTTTCATTATTAACTTGTTGCGTTTCTTGCACTTTGTTCGTCAATTGAGGGTTCTTGACGCCTGTGGTTGGGACATTGGACGCAGAACCAGCTGCAGTTCTCTTGGTTGTTGTCTTGGGGGTTTTGTCCTCTGAGGAAATACAATTACCCATGGCTCTTTTTTTACGATATTATTATTAAAACACTTTGGTCTAAATATCCTAAAAAAAGGTGTGATAAATTTCTGCAGGCACCAAAACACAGGTTCAAGTCACTAGCTAAAATTCAAGCAGCACAAAGCAAC